>CAUYQV010105710.1:0-14091 GCA_963574575.1 Galagoides demidoff | reverse complement strand
ATTGAGACACCTTAGGCAGACAGCTGCCATACCACCATAATAGGTAATGAGTTTCAGTCCCTTGAACAGCTCCCATAATAGGTAATAGGTTTCTACTGAAATTCAGGTATTCTCCTTCAACTACCTAATTAGGCTACACTATCTCTAGCCCCGGTTAAGAAATCCCCTGTACCAATCCAAATCCTTTACTAGTGAAATCACTAACCACCAATGAAAAGTGTACTCGTACCCTCCTACCCTTCTTGCTTTTGGTACCCCATAAAAACTTCCTCCACGCCGGGTTCGAGGCTCTACCTCGGTGTGTATGCCAGGAGAGTCCAGGCTCGGGCGTGGCCTGGGCCTGAGGGCTCATCCTCGGCTTGCATGCCAGGAGAGTCCGGGCTTCCTGGGGCCTGAATAAAACTCACCTCTTGCTTTTACATTGGAGTGTGTCTCAGACTTGTCTGCTGCGGCCATTTGGAGGTATTTTTCGGGCATAACACCCCCTTAACCAGCCTCTCCAACCCAACACCAGCTGCGGCTCCCCGGCTGGGATCCATACCTGGCTCCACCTTTCCTGTGTGACCATAGGAAAGACACTCAACCACTCTGAACCTCCATTTGCTCATCTTCGAAAATAAGGATTCAAAGGCTGTCTGAAAGAAAACAAAATCCCCAGACAATAATTTTCAGTCTCCAACTCAATTCTCTGAACCACTCTCACTTGCCTTCCCTTCTCACCCAGAGCCAAGATGACACTCTGAGTAGAGCTGAGAGCCTTGGGTATCACCCCCTGGGACTAGGAGGACTTAGAGGTCAATGGACCATGTCTCAGTCCTATCCCAGGGCCTAGCACATTGTAGCTATGCAATGAATATTGTACATGAGGTTAGCACATCTTGTTAGCAATCAGACTCACATAACTCACAGGCCAATTGCTTCTGTGTGATGGTGGTGAAATCAATGGCTCCATTCAAGCCTCTTCTCCCACTAGACTGTGAGCGCCACGTGACCCTTTACTGGTTGTGGGATCTGCACCCAGCACCGGTAGGTGCTCAGTAGACACAGGCTGCCTGGTGTTCAGAAAGCTGAGCTGCCTTTATCTTTCTAGCAACGGTGGATGTGGGATGTGAGCGCTAGAATCTTCTCACCTCACCAGCACCATTGCCACTTTTATTTTTTTTAAGACAAGATCTCACACTGTCTCCAGGGCCAGGGTGCAGTGACCTTATCACAGCTCACTGCAGCCTCAAACTCCTGGGCTCAAGCAATCCTCCTGCCTCAGCTTCCTAAATAACTGAAACGATAGGTGTGTACCACCACGCCCAGCTAAGTTTTGTATTTTATTTTTTTAAGAAGAGTCTCGCTGTCACCTGGGATTGAACATCATGTCGTCATCATAGTTCACAGCAACTTCAAACTCTTGGGCTCAAGTGAACCTATGCCTCAGCTTCTCAAGTAGCTGAGACTACAGGTGCCCGCCACAATGCCCAGCTAATTTTTTCTCTTTTTTAGTAGATACGAGGCCTCACTCTTGCTCAGGCTGATTTAGAACTCCTGAGCTCAAGCGATCCACCCGCCTTGGCCTCCCAGAATGCTAGGATTACAGGCATGAACCTTGCCTGGCCTAATTTTAGGTCTAATTTAAAATTAGACCATGCCTGGCCTAATTTTTCTATTTTTTGTAAAGACAAGGTCTGAGCTCTTGCTCAAACTGCTCTCAAACTCAATGGGCACAAGACATCCTCCTGCCTTGGCCTCTCAGAGCGCTAGGATTGCAGTGTGAACCACCACACCTGGCCATTTTCACTGAAAAGGAAAAACTTTTACAATTGTAAGTCTCTCAATGCCTCATAATTTGTAGGGTAAAGTAGCCTAGGCCCAGCAACATCGCCCCGCCTCTGGTCCCGCCTCTGCTCATAGGCCCCTCCCCGAGTCCTACCATAAGCCCCTCCCTCACGCCCGGGCCTGCGGTCTTAAGCTCCGCCCCGCACCAAGCCCCGCCTCCGCCCCCGTGGCCTATGCTGTTCTGCGCAGGTCCGTTCCGCGCAGGCCCTGCGGAGAGTCGCTGACAGGAAACAAAAGTGCCCCACGACAATGTCGGGACCTTGTCTTCCCCAGGAGGCAGTCAGGTAAAGCTTTCCCGGCCCCCACTCCGAGCCCGGCCTGGCCCGGCCTTGACTGCAGCGGGGGCCGCCGAGGCCTTGCGGCCGGGCTTGATTTTGCGGCTCCCTCTGTCCTGCGGCCCCTGCGCGGTGCGCTCGCCCCTGTGGCCACACGCAGAGTCGCTGACCTTTGCACCTTCTGCAGCCAGAAACAGCTTGCTGTAGCTGACATCGTGCACGCACAGGCGGGTTTCTGCCCCTTCCCCGAGGCTAAAGCGCTTCTCGCTTCACTCCAGTTCTCGGCTTCTCCGCCAGGCGCTGCCGCTCCGCTGTCGGACCCCGGGAGTCCTGCTGGTGGCGCAGCTCCGTGCCGGGAGCGCGGGTTCAAGTTCTGGCACCTGCTTCTAGGTGTGACCTCGGGTCTGTCTGTCAGTTAAGTGACCTCTCTGAACCAGACGTGATCCTGCCCTCACCTCCCGGGCTGTCATCTTCATAACATGAACACGTTTTTGCAGCCTTTTACTTCTTCTGCCCCTTCTGGTCAGTTCTTGGAGCTTGTTCTTAAAAGATGCCGTCTATCCACCCGCACTCTGGGCCCGTCAGTTTCCTGGATGTATCTCATGGACACTGGTACCCCCTCTCCTCATGCCACCAGTATTCACATCTAGTGTGCACTCTGCCACGTTGAAAGAGGCAAAGAAAAAGTTTCCTACAAACAACCACTCATCTAAAAATAGGAAAATTTATGACAAGGGTTACCGTTCATTGAGTATCAGCCACAGTATAGGAACTGCATCATTTAATCTTCATAAATAGACTCAAGCATGTCACAGCTGAAGTGAAACGCAGAGAAATTATTCCTATACACTTTTGAAACCAGTTTTGACTGTCTTAAACATCTGCTTTTGCCCACTATGCAAAACTACCTTATGTCAGAAAAAGTAAAATCAAACTTCGTTTTTGAAGGCTGTTACAAATGGAGTGGCTTACAAAGGTAGAAATGTATTCACTCATGGTTCAGAAGGCTAGAAATGTGAAATCAAGGTGTCAGCAGGCCCACACTCCCTCTGAAGGCTCTAGGGGGATAATCTTTCCGTGGCTCTTCCAGATCCCGGTGGCTTCTGGTACTCCTTGGCTTCTAGAAACATCGCCCCAACCTCTGTCTTCACAGGGCTTTCTCCCCTGTGCGTCTGTGTCCTCTCCTCTTTCAAGGACACCAGTCATGGGATTGGAGAGTCACCCTAAATCCAGGGTAATTTCATCTCAAGATCCTAATTACATCTGAAAAGATCCTATTTCTGAATAAAGTCACATTCTGGAATTCTGGGTAGATACAAATTTGGGGAGGTTGGGGGCGGACACCATTCAACTCATACAAACCAACAACAAAATATACCTGTCTAAAGGATCAAACCGTTGTAGAGATAACTTCACCTCCTTGGTTAAATACATTCCTGGGTATTTTATTTTATTTTGTTGTAGCTGTTGTAAATGGGATTAAGTTCCTGGTTTGGTTCTCACCTTGGTCATTATTGATGTACAGATTTTTGTACACTGATTTTGTATCCTAAGACTTTACTGAATTCATTTATCAAATCCAGTCTTTTGGAGGAGGCTTCTGGATTTTCTAGGCACAAGATCATCTCATTAGCAAACTTAATTTGACTTCCTTTTTTTTTCCAAGTTGGATGCCCTTTATTTCCTTTTCCTGCCTCACCGCTCTGGCTAGAACTTCCAGAACTTCATTGAACAGCAGTGGTGGAAGGGGGCACCCTTGTCTTTTGTTCCAATTCTTAGGGGAAATGCTTTCAATTTTCACCATTCCATAGGACGTCAGCTGTGGGTTTATCATACAGGGCTTTGATTATTTTGAGGTATGCTGTTTCTATGCCTAGTTTGTCAATGGTTTTTATCATGAGGGGATGCTGGATTTTATTAGATGTTTTCTTGGCATCAGTTGAGATGATCATACGCTTTTTAATCCCGTTTAGGGGATCAATCACGCTTATGATTTGCATATGTTGAACCATCCTTTCCTCCCTGGATGAAAGGTACCACGTGAAAAAGGCACCATTTGTGGTTATAAATCCAAATACTCGCTTCTTATTAGGAAATGGTTCTGAAAATTTTGTTTCCATGGTCCACACCATCGGTAACACCATCACCGGAAGTTTGATATAAATGCCAATTCTCAGGGTCCCACTCCAAAGTTCATGAGTCACAATGTAGGAGTGAGCCTTGCAGTGTGTGTTTGCCCTCCACGTAATACTGTTGTTGCTCAAGTTTGCCACTGACATGGCATACAGAGGGCCAGGTTAAGAGAAAGTATTCTAACCTTAGAATGACTTTGAGCAAACCTATCTTATCTGAATATAATTAGGGATTTCAAAGTTCAAATACTGCATTATTGAAAAAACATTTTACCACTTGTTTTTTTGTTTGTTTGTTTTGCAGTTTTTGGCCAGGGCTGGGTTTGAATGGGTCACCTCTGGTATGTGGGGCCGGTGCCTACTCCTTTGAACCACAGGCACTGCCCTTTACCACTTGTTTTTAAAAGACAAATTCTGGCCATGTTGCCTAGGCTGCACTTAAACCACCAGGGTCTTAAACTCCCTCCCTTAAGTGATCCTCCCACATCAGTCTCTTTTTTTTTGCAGATTTTGGCCAGGGCTGGGTTTGAACTCACCACCTCCAGCATATGGAGCGGATGCCCTACTCCTTTGAGCCCCAGGCACCGCCCCATGTCAGTCTCTAAAATTTAATTCATGTTTCGAAGTGAACCTCTGTGCTAAACTCTGTGCTTAGTGATTTTTTTGCCTCATTTTCATCTTGCCAACAACCATGTAATTTAGATACTATTATTGAAAAGGGCACTGACCCTCAGAAATGACCAATCATACACACGACCACGCAGAAATTTAGGGAGGATTAGACACTTTTTTGTGGGAGCGGGGCTGGGTTTGAACCCACCACCTCTGGTATATGGGGCCAGCGCCCTACTCCTTTGAGCCACAGGTGCCGACCGTGGATTAGACACTTTTTACCATAACTCTGCTTACCAACATGTCTGTCTGGTCTGTTTCCATTTTAGAAACAGTTTGATAGAGGCCGCTAAAGTCCGCTTAAGGAAGCACGATGTTGGGAGCAAATACTCTCACTTGTCGTATACCAAATACTCCGTCCTTTTACCATTGTTGGCTAAAGAAGGAAAACTCCATTTGCTGCTCACCACCCGGTCAGAGAAGGTAGGTGGACAGAAGGCCCCTGCCATTCATTAAATCTCAGGGGATTTGAAAATCTCATGCAGTTTTGTCACTTGCACACATTTTGAGGCCACAAATGGACTTTCAAAATTGTGATGTCAAAGGGTTACAGGAGGCCACAGAATAACGTGCGTTTTTTTGGAGAAGGTTTTGGAAAGAAAGGGAATTTAGGTAGCAGGTAACTTAAAATGCTTTCAGATCAGGATTACCTAACATTGGTGCTGTTGGCATTTGGACTGGGTAATTCTTTGTTGTGGAGGCTATTCTGTGCATTGTGGGGGGTTTAACATCATCCGTGGCCTCTGTCCCCCACATACGTTAGTACATGTACACTCGCACACACATACACACATGCCCCTCTGTGACCACCACTAATGTCTATAGACACTGCCTATGTCCTGGCAGGGATGAAAGGATGCAAAATTTCCCTCACCAAGAACCACTGTTTTAGACTAATTCTACCCCCAATGAAATGTGAAAATACTCCCGGGGTGTCCAACCCTTCATATATATATATATATATATACATAAAATATATGATATGTATATTTGAAAAAAAAATACTACTCTACCCTTGGTAGAGTGCCGAGGCATCACAGCTCACAGCAACCTCAAACTCTTGGCCTCAAGTGATTCTCTTGCCTCAGCCTCCCAAGTAGCTGGGACTATAGGCACCTGCCACAACGCCCGGCTATTATTTGTTGTAGTTGTCATTGTTCTTTAACTGGCCCGGGCCAGGTTCAAACCCACCACCCTCAGTGTATGTGGCCGGCACCCTGCCCACTGAGCTATGGGCACTGCCTAATATATTTGTTTTTTTTTTTTTTTTGAGACAGAGTCTCACTTTGTCACCCTTGATGCCATGGCATCATAGCTCACAGTAACCTCAAACTCTTGGGCTTTTGTCTCAGCCTCCCAAGTAGCTGGGACTACAGGTACCTGCCATAATGCCCAGCTATTTTTAGAGACAGGGTCTTGCTCTTGCTCAGGCTGGTCTTGAACCTGTGAGCTCAGGGCAATCCACCCATCTCAGCCTCCCAGAGTACTGGGATTATAGGCATGAGCAACCCTTTTTCTTTTCTGCTACACACAGGAGGAAGAGTTATTTTGGGCCACAGTTACATACACAAACAGTCATGACAGCTGATGAGCCAAAAAAAAAAAAAAAGTCCGTGCATACTTTTTGTGATATTCAACACTACAGATACCAAAATAGTCCTCCAGTAGTCTGCGTGTGGCCCACTGGCTATAGGTTGGACACCTCTGTTAGAGGATGGAAGTTAATAGCCTGGTCCCTGAAGCTATCTGCCTACCTTAAATGCTGTGTGACTTTATCCTAATTACTTAACCTGCTGTGCTTTAGTCTCTTCACTTCTAAAATGAGGACAAAATACTAGGATCTGTTTCATACAACTGCTGTAAGAATTTCACGGGGTAGCAAATATAAAATACCTGAAACAACCATGGCACTTGGCAAGCAAAGATTCAGTAAGTTACAGCTGACCTCCTTAGTGTCAAGTGCCAGAAACAGCCTGCAGTGTTAAGGTAAACTCTTTCAGCTAGAGAGTGGGCTGGGAATAGAGTTTCTGGCTTACCTCTGTGCCTGAGTACGGTTACTTGTCTTTGCTTTTGGGATATTTCCAAGGAAAAGTTGGGGAAGCAGGAATTTCATTTCAAATTCAAATACAAAAAGAAAATGGATCGTAATAACATGGCTTTTTAAGCAAAATAATGGCAGGTATCTTGTTAGCAAAAAGAAAGACAAAAATAAACAGGAATCAATCAGCTGGAGTTTTTTGGACTTGGGAATAGACTGGTGTAGATTCTTTTTCGTCTGGGCCAGGCAGCAATGACTTAAATTCAAGGGGAGATATTTCAGTGGAAACCAGAGGACCAGAGTGTGTTCCCTGCTCTGCCAGTAAGCACAGGAGAAGCACTTCATGTTTTGAATTATCAGAGAAACAAGTAGAAAATCTGGATAAGACCAAAATCTCAAGCAAGTGGGTCTTCGGTCTCTTTTTTTTTTTTCTCCCAGAAGAGATTTGCCTATTGATTGTTAAGGTCATTTTTAAGTTAAGTATTTAATTAAATCTGCCTGTGAACCCTGGCTGTGGGGTGAAAAGTTCCCCTGGGGGCGTAACCGGATCTCTGCCCTTCCCTTACACAAGCAGAGGGTTCAAAGGAGATATTGTCCCAGGAGATGGGAAAGGGGACTCCAGGCATCAGCACAACCACCTTAAATGTGTGCTGTCCTGCTAGGTCTGGAAGTTGGATCAAAGTTCTTAATCTCCCTGGGTCTCAGTTTTCTCATCCCTAAAATGGGACTGAAAGTAGATGATGTGTCTTGAGAGTAAAAGATGTCACGGGCGCTGGCGTGCTGTAAACGCTGCATGCTGGTGGCTATTACATGTTTTCATTTATTCCTTGTCCAGGTCCACCTGGGGTAAGGGGCTCCTCTCAGAGCCCTGGAGCCCACAAAGAGCTGGCAAACCCCCCTCCTCCAGCACACACCTTTGTACCTTGAAAGCCACCCACTTTATGACTTTCAGGAATGAACTGCCTTGCATTACCATTATTCTCTCATCCCTCACTCCCTGTATCCTCCCATTTCCCCACCCAACGCCCCATCCCCAGCTCTCCCTTCTCTGGGGCTTGAAATCAGCACGAGAACATTCAAGAATAAGAGATAGACTGAAGTCTTAGGCAATGAGGCTGCAACCTTATTTAGCTTCTGAGTAGGATTTCATAAGGGTTTATTTAATAAAAAATGTATACTATTTACCAAAAAAAATAAATGGAAAGCTTCTATATTTAGATAGGTTGTTTGCAGGGCTGACAGTTTGTGAATAGTTTTAGAACTTTGCCTGTGTTCTTCAAAAGAATATAGTTTTTCTTCTTTATACATTCATTTAAAATTTTATATTGAGAGAGAAGTTTTGTTTTGGGGAGGAGACAGAGTCTCAAGCTGTTGCCCTGGGTAGAGTGCCATGGAGTCATCACAGCTCACAGTAACCTCCAACTCTTGGGCTCAAAGCCATCTCTTGCCTCAGTTTTTCTATTTTTAGTAGAGACAGGGTCTCGGTCTTATTCAGGCTGGTCTCAACCTTCTGAGCTTACAAACACCAGGCTTCCCTTTTCATGGCTGAATAGTATTCCATGGTGTGTATCCATCACATTTTGGTTATTCATTTATTGATGGACTTAGGTTGATTCCATATCCTGGCTACGAATAATGCTGCAATAAACATGGATGTGCAGATATCGCTTTGATATAGTGATTTCATACCTTTGGATACATGTACCCAGTAATGGGATTGGTGGACTATATGGTAGTTCTATTTTTAATTTTTTGAGGTGCCTCCATCCTGTCTTCCACAATGGCTGTACTAACCTAGGTTCCCACTGACAACGTGCAAGGGTTCCCTTTCTCCACATCTTTCATATTTAACACTTACCTTTTGCCTTTTTGATAATGGCCATTCTAATAGGTATAAGGTGATACCCCATTGTGGTTTTGATTTGCATTTAGCTGGTGACTAGAGACATTAAGCAATTATTCATGTACCAGTCTGGCCATTTGTATATCTTCTTTTGAGAAATATCTATTTGGGTTCCTTGCCCATTTTTTAATTGGGTTATTTTTCTTTTGCTATGGAGTTGAGTTCCTTATCTGTTTTATGAACCCCTTATCGGATACATGGTTTGCAAATAATCTCCCATCCTGTAGATTGTCCAACTGTGTCTTCCCTCTGTTCATTGTTCCCTTGGCTGTGCGTAAGCTTTTCAGTTTGATGTAATCCCATTTGTTTATTTTTTGCTCTTGTCACCCATACTTTTGAGTCGTACTCAAAAAAAATCATTTCTCAGACCAAGCACAGCATTTTCCTAAGAGTACTCGCTAATCAAACGGCCTCGTCCTAGTCCTATTCCCTGTTAATCGGATCGGCGCATGAGGCAGCTTGAATTGGTAGGCTACGAGGTCTTCTTGAAAAGCTTTCAAAATACAGTCACGTGCCACATAACAGCACTTTGGTCAATGTTGTACCAGGTCTACAACAAGATCATGATGGAGCCAAATATTCTTATTGCCTAGTAACATTGTAGCCGTCATAACATCATAATGCAACATATTACCCACATGTTTATGGCAACCAGGCTGGTGCAAACAAACCTGCCAAGTTGCCAGTTGTATAAAAGTAGTCACACCAATTATGTATCCTACACGATACTTGGCAATGATAATGAATGACTGTTACTGGCTTGTGTATTTATTATACTGTTTAACCATTATTTTACAGCATACTCCATATACAGAATATGTATTATATACAATACATATAATATTATAATTATATTGTATTATATAATACAATACATATTATATATAAAATATACACAACATGTATAGCATATAAAATATATATGTATATTTATTTATTTTTTTGAGACAGAGTCTCACTTTGTCACCCTGGGTACTGTGTTATGGCGTCATAGCTCACAGCAACCTCAAACTCTTGGTCTTAAGCAGTTCTCTTGCCCCAGCCTTGGTGCATGTGGCTGGCACCATAACCACTGTGCTACAGGTGCTGAGCCTAAAATACATGTATATATTTAAAGTTATCTGTAAAAGAGTCTTAGCCAGGTTACTTAGGATGTATTCCAGAAGAAGGCATTGTCATGACAAGAGGTGACAGCTCCATGCATGTCACTGCCTTTGAAGACATTTTGGTAGGACAAGAAGTAGACCTGGTGACTTGAGACTCCTGCCTAGGTTAATGTGTGTGTGTTGTATCTTCATTTTTAACAGATTTTAAAAAGTAAAAAAAAAAAGGGGGGGGGCGGAGCCTGTGGCTCAAAGGAGTAGGGCCCCATATACTGCAGGTGGTGGATTCAAACCCAGCCACTGGCCAAAAACTGAAAAAAAAAAAGAAAAAAGAGAGAGACCATTGATGAGGGTTCCCCACCCATGATCTAATTACTCCCCCCATGGGTCCCCCTCCTAATACCATTACATCAAGTGGGGGGATTTCAACAGATCAATTTGGGAGGGACAGACATTCCCTAGCTACTTGCAGGTAGCTAGTTTGTCTTTACATGTATTGGTCCAGGTGCTAAAAATGCCACACAACCTCTTGATTTAGCTTCTAAACATCAAGAACAGACCTAACGAGTTCTCACTGTTAAATATTTAATATGGGCCAGGCCCTGTTCCTTGTGCTTCAGCCACAGCTCACGGAACCATCTCTGCAGCTCTGAGCGGTGCTCAGCTGGCAGGAGGCAGACCCAGGGCTCTTGCTGAGCCTGAGGTCTCCTGGACAGTTCAGTAGAGAGAGGATGGTGGGTACGAGGCTGGAGTGAGCACAAAAGAAATTGAGGTCAGTTTGGTAGGATGTTTGGTCCTACAGCAGAGAAAAGGTGGAGGGTTTGGACCTCTCCAACCCTGCCTGAGCTAGGAGAAAAATTGTTTTAGAGACAGATAAGAAAGGGGGTAATAAGGAGTAGAGACACTATCGGTCCTTCTAAAGTCAGGAAAGGATGGGATCAGGCACACAGGTGGAAGAGAGAGTCCCCTGTTCCTTTGCAGATGTTTCCAAAGACAAACAGAGATGTTGACACAGGTGGGTGTGAATGGCACCATTGTCCCTACCTTCTGAGTTTTAGTGAACTTATAATAAATATATATTGTACAGGTTACAAATACTGGCTCTAGAAATAACACTGGTTTCTATTCCAGGTCATTGTGTGAATTTGCTCAGGTTATTTAACCTTTTTAAGCCTTTGTTCCCTTGGCTGAAGGTGGAAATAATAATCATATAATAGTAGCTTATAAGTCCATCAACAGATAGGTAAACAAATTATGATACGTACATATAATGGAAAACTATTCAGCCATAAAAAATGAAGCACTGATCCATGATACAACATATAAGAAACTCAAAAACGGTATGTTGAGGCAGAGAAGCTGGTTAGAAAAATCCAGACTAGGTAAATCCATGGTAGACAGAAAGTAGGGGTGGTGGGAGAATAGGGATCAGCTATTAAATGAGTGTGAGGCTTCCTTTTGGGGGTCATGAAAATATTCCAGAACCAGACAGCAGGCACGGTTGTCCAACATTGTGAATATGAAATGCCACTGAATTTGTCACTTGAAAATAATTTTATGGTATGTGAATTTCATCTCATTGAAAAATACTTTAAAAAATAGAAGCTCAGAGAACTGTTCTGAAGACTCATTAAGAAAAATCCTGGTGGCTCAGCACCTGTGGCTCAAGTGGCTAAGGCGCCAGGCACATACACGTAAGGTGGCGGGTTCAAATCCAGCCCAGGCCACCAAAACAATAATGATGGCTGCAACCAAAAAAAAAAAAATAGCCAGGTGTTGTGGCGGGCACCTGTGGTCCCAGCTACTTGGGAGGCTGAGGCAGGAGACTCGCTTGAGCCCAGGAGTTGTGTGGCATTTTTAGCACTTGGGCCAATACATGTAAAGACAAACTAGCTTAAGTTGGAGAAAAAAGAAAAATCTTGGTGAAACCGGGTGCCTCAACAAGGCCGGGCGCGGTGGCTCACGCCTGTGATCCCAGCACTCAGGGAGGCCGAGGAGGGCAGACTGCCCGAGCTCACAGATTCCAGACCAGCCCCAGCAAGAGTGAGACCCTGTCTCTAAAAAATAGCAGGGCGTTGTGGCAGACGCCTGTAGTCCCAGCTACTTGGGAGGCAGAGGCAAGAGAATTGCTAAAGCCCAAGAGTTTGAGGCTGCTGTGAGCTGTGATGCCACAGGGTGCATCTGAAAGTGGAAATTACTAAGGGTGACAAAGTGAGACTCTGTCTCTAAAATAATAACTTAAAAAAGGCTCAACAGAATATATCTGTTGCTGATACTGCCACTTACATTATCTTTTCAGCTATTTTTCCCCATCAGTGTCCATCTGTGTGTGTGGTTTGTTTGGGGGAGAAATAGAAAAAAGTAAGGATGGTGGAAAATTCTTTTTTTTGTTTGGTCTTGTTCACCACTCATCACCACCAGTGTAGGGATGATCTCTTGCATAAAATAGAAGTTCTGTAAATATTTCTCAAATGGATGAACAGCTCCAAAATTGGAATCCCTCATCGTAGCTCTGTTCTTTCATTGCCCAGCTAAGGAGGTCACCTGGAGAAGTTTGCTTCCCCGGAGGAAAGTGTGACCCTACAGACCAGGATGACATCGCCACGGCTCTCCGGGAAGCTCAGGAGGAGGTGGGGCTGCGGCCTGGGCAAGTGGAGGTCGTCTGCCGCCTGGTGCCATGTCTGTTTGACGTAAGGGTTTCCTTAGACTCTCGTGAGCCCCCCACTAAGATCTGCTGTGCTTAGGGCCCAGATTCTACATTTCTCCAGACCAAACCTGACCCCAGAAGCACCACCCCTAAAGTCAGGAGACTGAGTTCTGGTGTCCAGGTTCCTGCTCATGAGCTAAGTGGCTGTGGGCCTGCCCCTCTGCCTACCTGGGTCCCTTTGTCCCCATCCAAAAACAAAAGGGCTGAACTCCATCAGTGGCTTTCATCTAGTGCTATGGAACCCTAACAAAGCTTCCGCATTATTTCATTAAAACTCCTATTGTCCATTTACTTTCCTGCAGTATATATTGATTTTGAGAGTTCAGTTAAAAAAACAACACATATTCCGGTGTGCTATGTGCCAAATTTTAGCCTATTAGAAGCCACTAATGCATTACTTCTGCCCTAAAGTCACCCATTCTTGTACATCCACCATGAAATAAACCTTCTCTGTAACACGTTAATTGAGCGGTACCCTGAAATTGCTAAGCAACCTGTTTAAAAGCTACTCCTCTAACTGCATTTCTTTTGAATCAGTCTTTCCTTGATAGTATACATTAAACATATCTAAAAATATATTTTTAAAAATTGAATGACGGAGCTGATACAGCCAGATCCTATTTCCTGTAAATTCACCAAACCACCTCACTGTTGTACTAATTGATTTTAGAAAGAGTAAATATTGTATACTTGGGTTTGGATAAGAGCATTATTTTATCAATATAAACATTTTATGAAAACCTTTCATCTCAAGTTTAGAATACTTGTAGATCTGTGGAAAAGTTTCAGAGATAGTACAGAGTTCTCTTACACCCCATACCCAGGTTCCCTTCTGATCCACATGCTTGACTGTGGCACACTGGTCACCAGTGTTTGGCCGGGTGCAGTGGCTCACGCCTGTAATCCCAGCATTGTGGGAGACCGATTGGAGGATGGATTGCTTGAACTCAGGAGTTTAAGACCACCTTGAGCAAGAATGAGACCCTGTCTCTACTAAAAATAGAAAAAAACGAGCTGAGTGTTATGGCAGGTGCCCGTAATCCCAGCTACTTGGGAGGCAGAAGGTTGCTTAAGCCCCAGAATTTTGAGGTTGCAGTGAGCTATGGCACCATGGTACTTTACCCAAGGCAACAGAATAAGACTATCTCAAAAAAAAAAAAAACCTAAAAAACCAATGTTAGTATTTTAATATTAATTAGATAACTACATTCCCTGCTTTACTGGCCTTTTACTAACATCCGCCCTTTTGACCCAGCTCTCTTCCAAGACACCAGGCTCTGTGTGTTCCTTGTGTCCCCTTACTGCTTTGGTCTGTGACTGTTCTCAGTCTTCACTTTTTTTTTTTTTTTGAGACAGAGCCTCAAGCTGTCCCCCTGGGTAGAGAGCTGTGGCATCACAGCTCACAGCAACCTCCAACTCCTGGGCTCAAGCGAG
>CAUYQV010105704.1:0-15098 GCA_963574575.1 Galagoides demidoff | reverse complement strand
CCTGTGTATTTTCTTCCCTCAGATAAGAAGATAGAAAGACTGGACACAGATGATTTGGATGAGATTGAGAAAATAGCCAACTGAGAAGCTCCACCAGTCACTGGTGCCCACCCTGGCACTGCCCCTGCCTGGAAGACTAGTGCTTTCTCAGCACAGGCCTGGACAGTCACCACAACTACGAAGGCATGAGCAGAGAACCTACCTACCTCATTTTAAATTACGTTTGGACTTGACCAAAATTTCTGCAAATGATGGGGGACGGTAGAAAAAAATTGTTTACACAACTTTGGAAGATTAGGCGTGAATACACAGAAATTTACCTTTTGGAAATTTCGTCCCTTTTTTTGGCCAGCATTTCCCACATCATTATGATAATCTAGATGCTGTGGTGAATTATTTCCATAGGATGTCCTGTGGCAGGTGCTGCCTATTTTCTGGCTTGGAATGTGCATCCAGCCCCAGCTTGTGTAGAAGTGACAGAATAGAGGTGAAGAGAGAACAGAGAGAGGCCCACAGTAGGAGAGGTGTGTTAGCCTGGCCATCATGTTGGGTAATGGCATGAGGCAACAGAGGCCTCTGAGCCGCTGCTTTGGACTTAAGGTGGGTCAACTCATTTGAGGATTGCCAGCTGCCTCTGTTCTAATGCCCACCATAGAAAGAGACTTGCTAAGCATGGAGCAGATGCCAACCCCTTGGGCCTGTGTGTGTGCATTTCTGTCCAGCTATGACCTGTTCTCAGTAGGTGTAGTCTGTGTATAGTGTATATCTGATTATTAATGGGCCCCTGGCTTGTGCTTGAACAAGTTCTATGGAAAAATCATCATTGAGAATTAGTGGTGGCCCTAGTTTGCCACAAAACTTGGTCTCATGGGCACTTACAGCATGCTTTTTACATCCTTAAAATTGCTTGACCCCTTGGTATGAGGTCAATGGTTAGAGCACTGGCCCTGTGAACCAGGGGTGGCAGGGTCAAACCTGGCCAGGGCCTGCTTAACAAACAATGCAAAACATTGCTTGACCCCATGGTATCCCCAAGCAAATGAAAGGTTATCTAGGGTTTGGATCCTCTAAGAAAATTGTGGTTTTAAGTCTCTAATGGGCACTCCCAAAGCATTTCCAGACATGGTCAGCAGTAGTCTAAGAAGACAAGTTTTGTCAGAGCTGGGATGATTTTAGATACTTGACATCTTTTTTGAAGAGTTGGGGCCTTATTGCCTTGTCTAGGCTGGTCTCAAACTCCTGAGCTCAAGTTGTCCTCCCACCTCAGCCTGCTGAGTAGCTGGGATTAGAAGCATAAGTCACCACACCCAGCTCTGCTTCTTGATTGTAAAGGGATTCTGAACATCTTTGTTCACAGTGCTTGGAATACAAGTAGGCGTCACTGAGGGATTGGATGGACTACGGCCATTCATCTGTCCAAGGCAAGAGTATCACCAAGGAGGAACCCTCCATCCTTCCTTGGCATCTTTTGCAGCATAATCAGGGTGGACAACAGTACTGGACACTTCCTCATATTTGGCTAAGGTTGTTGGTAGTCACAGAGTAACAGCAAAGATGGAATGAAACTGAATTGCAAGAGCAATAATTAAACTCCAGCCAAAAGGAGTCCTCTTTAGCTCTTTGGTGTTGACACAGAATGGCCACTTTATCTAAGACCTGGAAGAGGAATTTTATGTGATGAGAATTACTGTGATCCCATATCATCATTGTAGGCATTTCTGTGTTTCAGGGCCAGATTTGTCTCCTGGGGAGGGAAGAGGCCAACGTCAGCCTCCAGGTGGTTTTCTTAACCTGACATTGCAAAGAGACCCAACAGACTACTGATTCTGCCCCATTCCCCTGGGGGTGGGTACTAGATTGCTCTGATCTACTCTGGGACTCATCTTAGAATTCTTGAATAGAAGAAAATTTTTTTAAGCACCTCATCAGTCAACTTGAGAGAAGAAATTGTTATGCTCTTTCTCCCTTGAAGCCCTGTGGACCAACCATGAACTTAGTGAAAACAAGGGCAATAATTAAATATAGATTCGACTAAGTCACAAGCTGACTACACTCCTGTCTTCTCACAACACATAACCTGTCTATTGTAGCCCTCAGACTGAGAAGGAAAATGGGAAGGGGTGTGCTGCAGACTCTTCAGTAATAGGAGGACCATGGGTAGCAGCTAGAAGCATAGACCAGCAGTTCTTAATCTGGGGTCCTGGACCTCTTAACAATTCACTGGATGGGTTTCATGGCATCTATGAGTACGTGCAGCAGTTTGAGTATAAATTTATTTTGCTTGGGAGATTCCCAAAGGAGTATGTGTCTTTTGAAAAGGTGAGACCCACTGTTGTGGAGGCTCTGGAAAGTCAGCCAGTGTCACTGTGGTTAGTATTCCTTCACAGTTCGTGTGCATTCCTGCCAGTGCTGGCTTCTTGGGCAGCACAGTGAGATCAGGGATGTAAAAGTTTACTGAGCCTTTGGGAGTTTTGGTCCCCAAGTGTTTTTTTACTGACTTTAGCAAGTTCCCATATAGGAAATGATAAACTTTCCTGGAACATAGGAATTTTGGAAAAGGAAATTTTAGTCTGGTGGAAAACTCTGGATATGTTCATTATCCATAAACAGTGGCTTTTGTTAAGTCTTTTGAGTATCATTCATTGACTGTATGCGTAAGAACTAATTGTTGGTGTATTCTTTATTGATGTTAATTGAACTTAATTATGAAGTGTTCATGTTACTCAGACATCATTAATGAGTATGGGAAAGAAACAGCAGCATGTTTTGGTTGGTGGGATTAGTAATCGTATGTAAGTGGGGAGTCACCTGTTATTCCATAGGCTACTTATGACCCCATATTACTGTTCTGTATCAGAGTCGACATTGCTCCAACGTGAGCAATTGGGATGTCTCCATAGGCCAACGGCCCTGCTCAATTGCTAGAGATCTGTTCACATTCCTTTTTTTCTGCTGGTAAACCAGAGGATGCAGGCTCACTACTAAAGTATCATCAGTTTCCAGAAGGGAAGATTTCTGAGGTTAGAGAAAGTTTCAATGAAGGAATGGTGTTTTCTTGAGAAAAGCAAGATTCCAAATGACAAGAATAGTGCCATAGGCAGGAGAAAGGCAAAAAAATAAAGCAAGTTTACCAGGATAAATGAAGTGTACTAGAGGGGCAATGAGAAGAGTAGTCTGGCCATATAGGCAGAGAAAAGTATCTTTAGGTAGAAAATGAAGATTTGATTGTTTAAATGCTGTCTTAGTCCATTTATGCTGCTAAACAAAATATCTGAGACTGACCTAGTAATTTATAAAACCTCTGACTTCCAAAGGCTCAAATGAAGGTGCTGGCAGGATTGGTGTCTGGTAAAGGCTGCTTCCAAGATGGTACCTTGTTTCTGCATCTTCTGGAGTGTCCATTGACTGGTAGAAAGGACAACAAGCAAAATAGCACTCTCCTTTAGCCTCAAGCTCTTTTATGAGGGTGCTAATACCATTCGAGGCCCGGCCCCCATCACTGTTGTATTGAGGATTAAGCTTCAACAGGAATTTTTTGGGGGACGCCATTATTTAAACCATAGAAAATGGTTTTTGGATTTACTCGTAAGTGGTCATAGATTTTATGTTACAGGAAGTGATGAGATTGTTTTGAGGGGAAATTGGTCTATGAGAGATAGGATATACTGGAGGTGGAACAGCCTGGCAGCTGAGAAATCATATTTCATCAGTTTCCTCACAGGTCAAGTATTGGGATGTCATTGCTCACGTTGAGAACATAGAAGGCATGAACTGGAAGGGTACTGTAGAGGAAGAATGGTAGATTTTTATACTTTCTTCATGTTATTCCAAAAAGGATTTGTAACTCTTAAAAATTAGATTCACCTCAAAAAAAATTCATTATACAAAATAATTCCAAGAAGAAATTCACAGAAAAGGTTTGGAAAGAACTGACAGCATCAAGGTTGAGTCTCATACATAGTATGTATGATGTCAGGCTTGCCACCTTTGCAAGAAGGGACTGATCCCACTCCACCATCACCAAGGAAGCTGTTGTAAACTTCAGGGGCCTCTTTAGGTTTCTCTTGGTCCTGGACATAGACATCAGAGTCTTGGGAATACCCTCAGTTTACTTGACTTTGCTTTTTTGCTTGAGAATAAATGTGCCTTAGTCTGTTGCCTGCCTAGATTGCAGCATCTTCCCGAAATGACAACAGGGGAGGGGGCATCTCTCAGGGGCTGGTGCTAAGTGCCTCCCTGCTTCCCTACTTCTGAGAGAGGCCTCCCAGAACAGCTGCAAGCACCTGGTGGGAAGTTGCATCTGGTAGGAAGTTAGAGGCCACAATGCCTGGAAAGCGTTGGATGCTTCCACCTGGGCTTAGATACTGTTCTGGCATTATATTCTGCAGTTTAGAGGCTTCTCCACAGTAGGTAGTTGTGAAATGGGGAATAGGAACTGGTGGAGGAAAAGAACATTAGAGGAGCCGAGCACAGTGGCTCATGCTTCTAAGCCCAGCTACTCAGGAGGCAGAGGCAAGAGGATCACTTGAACTCAGGAGTTCAAGGCTTCATTAAACTATGATTGCACCAGTGCACTCTAGTCTGGGCGACAGACTCTTAAAAAGTGGAACCCATCTCTTAAAAAGTGTTTTTAAATATTAGAGGAACGTTGGGCATGGTGGCTCATGCACATCTTTGCAACCTTTCCTACCCCATCAGCTCTTCCATTCCTGATGACTCAAATTCAACCATCACTCTATTCTCATCCTCCCTTGGTCCTTATGGCTACAAGTCTTATGAGCTGCCCTGAGTTCCAGCTCTCCTCCCTCAGCAGTCTGACCTCTGCTCCACCACTCCCCTGAAGTAAGCTTCACCAAAGACACCTAGGACCTACTACATGTTCCTAATCCAAAAACCACTTTTTAGCTCAGCACCTGTAGCACAGTGGTTACAGCGTGGGCCACATACACCGAGGCTGGCAAGTTGGAACCCAGCCTGGGCCAGCTAAACAACGACAACCGCAGTCAAAAAATAGCCAGGTGTTGTGGTGGGCACCTGTAGTCCCAGCTACTTGAGAGGCTGAGGCAAGAGAATTGCATAAGCCTAAAAGTTTCGGGTTGCTGTTTGGGCAGTGCCTGTGGCTCAGGGAGTAGGGCACTGGCCCCACATACAGGAGGTGGTGGGTTCAAACCTTGGCCCTGGCCAAAACTGCAAAAAATAAAATAAAATATATATATGTATAACTGGAAGATTTAGTTTTACGGTGGTGCCTGTGGCTCAGTGAGTAGAGTGCTGGCCCCATATAACGAGGGTAGTGGGTTTGAACCCGGCCCCAGGCCAAACTGCAACAACAAAAAATGGTTGCTGTGAGCTATGTTGCTACGGCACTCTGTGAGGGTGACAGTAAGATTCTGTTTCAAAAAAACCCATTTTTTAGTCACTCATTTTGCCGCCTTAGCATTTCACGATGACAGACACTATGGATGGTTCCTTTCTCCAGCCACTCTTCTGGGGAATAAAGCGACACACCTCACTTCCTCATCTTCCTTCTCTCTCATCCCTTTGAAGTCTCCTCAGCGGACCCTCTCATTCACCTCCTAAATGTGCCAGTTCCTCATGTTTCTATTCTGTGCTGTTCTCTTTCCTCTGCCATGGGCAGCCTTGTTCATTCTTGTGGCTCTGTCTGTTGGCAACTCTCAGATGTATACCAAGACCTGATTGTTGAGCTCCAGGGTCATAGAAACAATTGCATTGACACTTGTTTTCTTGGAGTCCTGTACTCCACATGTCTAGCATTGAGCCCTTCCCCTTACACCACCACTGCCACTCCAGGAGACCCCAGCTCTGCTGTCACTTCTTCCTCCAACTTTACCTCACAAAATGGCATTACAGTGAATTGCCTGTTGCTCAAGCCAGAAATCTGGGATTCATCATGAATCTTCCTACCCTGCAGTCCTTTTGTATCAATAATCCACTGCTGTGTCACACATCATCCCAAAACAATGGCTTAAACGGACAGCCTTTTTCACAATGCTGAGAGTTGTCAGGGTGGCACTGCTGGTCTCTCACAGGCGCTCTCCTGCAGCTTCCTTCCCCCAGCTGGTGTCTGGACTCAGCTAGGAACTCTGGGTCTCTCACCTTCAATCACAGCATGGTAGGCAGTCTTTGGGTTCCTTAAGGGGAGAGAGCAGAGGCTGCAAGGTCTGTTGAGGCCTGGGCTCAGAATTCTCCCAGTGTCCATGTCTGTCCTTTCTTTTGGTCAATCTAACCACAGGACTAGCCCAGATTCTACAGAATCAACTAGTGGGGGGAAGCCATGGAATATCCATGGACATTTTTAATCCATCACACCTATCAATTCTGCCTGGGTCAAAGCAAATGATATTCAGTCACTTTTAGCCTACAGAAGCAGCACTGTCTGAATTCATCCTGGTCTGGTTCATCCTGATTATCTGGCCTGCTACACTAGCTCTCGCATGTGCTTGTGTCTCTACTCAGAATTCCCTCCAACTAAGCTGTCTCACAACAGCCAGTATGATCTTTGCATACTTTGAGTCTGATAATTCCACTAGCTGCTTAACTTGCCCACTTCATCTGCTTTATGTTCCCCTTCACACTCTCTGCTCCAAATTCCACATGCTGGGCTATGTCACAGAGAAACTTGTGGTCCAGTGTATTTCCCGCCCCAGTTGCTCATCTCGGACGTTTTTCCTGCCCCCGCACACTGTGAAGCTGAAGCAATTCAAAGAAACTGCCAGGGCATGACCCAGCAGAGTGGCTCACACCTGGGAGGTCCAGGTGAGTGGGTGGTTTGAGCTCAAGAGTTCCGGACCAGCCTGAGCAAGAGCAAGACCTTGTCTCTAAAAATAGCCAGGTGTTGTGGCTGGCCCTATAGTCCCAGCTACTGTTGTGAGCTGTGATGCCAGGGCACTCTACTGAGGATGACAAAGTGACAAAGTGAGACTGTCCAAAAAAACCCCCAAAAACCTGCCAGAACTTATGGGTGAAGTAAAAATTTCTATTTTTAGTAGGGATGGGGTCTTGCTCTTGGTCAGGCTGATCTCTAGCTCTGAAGCTCTAGCCAGCCTCCTGCCAGCCTCCCAGAGCACTAGGATTACAGTCATGAGCCACCACACTTAGTGGCTAAAATTCACTACCACAAATTTAAAATTTTTCCTAGTGTCACTAATCAGCTGTAACTAAGACAGATAACTTCTTTATTCTGGAGAGTTCATATTCTAGTGAGGAGTGGCAAAAAGTAAATTGGAAGCAAACTAGATGAGTTCTGATGGTATAGAGATGCTCACTTAAGTGTTATACATTAATAGTAAAACACTGGAAACTGTATTTCCAAGGTAGAAGCGGGAGGATACTTAAGTAACATGATAGGAGCTTGATGGACTATTTAAAAAATATTTTTCCTCTTTTCCACACACTGATGGACTATTATCTTGCCATTACAGCAGTAATTGTGACATTGAAAATACTTCATCATATATAAAAGGGTGAATTTAAAATTGCATGTATGCTTTGCTTATGTAAAATAACTCTAGTACGATGCAAATGGACAATGTCTGAAAGGGCCCAGGAGAAAATGAAAATGAAAATGCTCTTGTATTTACTGGACTGGGAGAATCATAAGGGTTTAAAGGACTTTTCGTTTCATTTTGGCTTTTGTTTTCTTACTACGTCGTCGCGTTCAGAGTAGAAACTGGCATCGTGAACAAACTTCCCTTTGTGTAAAGCGCTACAGTTCGTAAAGACTTACTTGACACGTGGCAGGTTAAAAATAAATTTTGGATTTTTCAATGTGAAGTAAGCTATGAGCCGGTAACAGTTTCGCTTTGTAGAGCTCGAGGATCTCCAGGCACAATAAGAGGCATGCCTGCGAAAGGTTGAGCAAAAGGAGCCTCTGCACAGGAAGAGGGGCGGGCGCGTAGTGGTGACGTCTCCCACCGGACGGGAACTTACATCACTAGCGCGCCGCCACCGCTTCCAGTTCTCGTGAGAAGCGTTCTGGCGCGGGTGGCGGGCTCAGGGCCGGTGTGGGTGCGCGGTGCGCTGCAGTTTCTCTTAAGTCGGCCTCCCTTTTCCGGGACCATGGCCACGGACTCCTGGGCACTGGCGGTGGACGAGCAGGAAGCAGCTGTCAAGTCGGTAAGTGGCATCAGCTCCAGGCGGGGAGAACGTAGCAAGCAGCGCCGAGCTCCCTGGGTTGGGCAGGCCTGTGGCCAGCACTATCCTGGAGTTTGCCGCGGCAGTCACTTACCCTTGATTTTCTTCTGGGGCCAAAGAGACCCATATCGAGCTTTTTATGTCCACCTGGGCTGAAGACTTTATCCTGTGGTTAATCCGGCGCAGGTGTGTATGCTAGCTTTCCTCTATTGCACCTCTTTCTCCGCGACAGTTGTAAGGAAAGACAAATTTAGATACTAATTTCCTTTTCCTTAAGTGACTGCTCTTTGGGTCTGCCTGTGCTACTCTGTAGTTAACATTTCTTAGATGGATGCTTAATGTGGTTGGCAGTTTGTAGCTTTTTGCAGATTTACCGGGTTCAGGTTCAGATTTAACGTTTCAATCTTCTGCAAATGTTGGAGGGAGGCATTGCAAATAGTTTCATGGGGCTTAAGGCGACATGTAGCTTCAAATGCTGGTTCTTTGATTAATGAAGATCCACTTAACTGGAGTTGCAAATGGTGGCTTTCTCTTCTTAATCTAAGACCTAAAGTTTAAGTTTGTTTAGTATTAATGGACTGTTGGGTTTTAAGAATGTAGACTTTTTTTTTTGTATTTTTCAGTCTTCTGTAACTTTTTAATACCTATGAATCTTATTTCTTCCCCAGCCAGGCTTTATTGCTTTGGGTATATTATCAGTTTGTCAGCAGGTGTTTGAAATGGACTGAATCCAGTAGAGTGTGGAAAGCAGTTTTGTGATCTAGTTAGGGAGGCTAGAATTGTGAAAGTGAGTAAGAACGATGTGATAATTGGATTCTCAGATGAGAGAGGACATTTATAAGTAAAAAAAATCAGAAATATTTCTTCTTTTCCTTTTTGCAAGACAGAGTCTCACTCTGTCACCCAGGATAAAGTGCCATGGCATCTTAGCACACAGCAACCTCAAACTCTTGGATTCTAGTGATCCTCCTCCCTCAGCCTCCTGGGTAGCTGGGACTACGGGCATGTGCCATCACACTTGGTTAATGTTTCTATTTTATTTACCTTTTTTTTTTTTGAGACAGAGTCTCACTGTGTTGCCCTTGGTAGAATGCTGTGGCGTCACAGTTCACACAACCTCAAACTCTTGGGCTTAAACAATTCTCTTGCATTGGCCTTCCAAGTAACTGGATGTACCGATGCCTGCCACAACACCTGGCTTTTTTTTTTTTTTTTTGTCGTTTTTGGCCAGGACTGGGTTTGAACCTGCCACCTCGGTCATATGGGACTGGCACCCTACTCCTTTGAGCCACAGGCGCCGCCAACATCTGGCTATTCTTTGTTGCAGTTGTCGTTGTTGTTTAGCTGGCCCAGGCCGAGTTTGAGCCCGTCAGCCTCAGTGTATGTGGCTGCTGCTTTACCCCCTGTGGTTTGGGTGCTTTGCCTTTTTTTTTTTTTTTTTTTTTTTTGAGACAGAGTGTCACTTTGTCATCCTTGGTAGAGTGCCATAGGCTCAGGCAACCTCAAACTCTTGGGTTCAAGCGATTCTCTTGACTCAGCCTCCCGAGTAGCTGGGACAATAGGTACCCACCACAACACCCGGCTACTTTTAGAGACGGGGTCTCACTCTTGCTCAGGCTGGACTTGAACTCCTCAGCTCACGTGATCCACCAGCCTTGGCCTCCTAGAGTGCTGGGATTTACAGACGTGAGTCACTGCACCTGACCTTAATTTATTTTATTTTATTTTTTTGGAGGCCAGGTCTCACTGTGTTGCCCAGGTTAGAGTACCCCAGTGTCATAGCTCATAGCAACTTCAAACTCTTGGGCTCAAGGAATCCTTCTGCCTCAGCTTCCCTAGTACCACAGGTGCCTGCCACAGTGCCTGGCTCATTTTTCTATTTTTTAGTAGAGAGGGGCATCCCATTCTTGCTCAGGCTAGTCTCTAACTGCTGAGGCCAAGCAATCCATCTCCCTCAGTCTCCCAGAATGCTAGGATTACAGGAGTGAGCCACCACCCCTAGCCAGGGATATTTATTGTGAAGTTTACATTTGAGTGGGGTTTTTTTGTTTTTTTTTAATTGAGACAGAGTCTCACTTTATTGCCCTCTGTAGAGTGGCTGTAGTGTCACAGCTCACAGCAACCTCAAACTCTTGGGCTCAAGCGATACTCTTGCCTCTGCATTAGCTGGGACTACAGGCACCTGCCACAATGCCCAACTATTTTTGTTGTTGCAATTGTCATTGTTGTTTTAGCTGGCCTAGGATGGGATTGAACCCGCCGGCCTTGGTATATGTGGCTGGCGCCCTACTCACTGAGCTCCGGGCAGCACCCTATATACTTTTTTATGTATGTGTGTTTGGCAGACTTGGGCCGGGTTCAAACCTACCAGCCCCGGACCATGTGGTCATTGCCCTAACCACTGAGCTACAGGTGCCTCAAAGAACTGGGTATTAAAGAATAAGTTATATTTAAGATAGAGATGGAAGCTAAGGACATTTTAGGAGGAGAGAACTCACAAAAAGTGCTGGACGTTTCTAGAGAATCAGAATCAGAAATCATTTTTGCTGCAGCTTAAGGTTATTGGATTGGGGGAGCAGTGTAGGAAATATTATAGGGAGTATACTTTGGACCTTAACTTAGAACTTAAGGGCAAAAGGTTTTATTTAGTTAAGTTGAAGGATACTGACAAGATTAAATCTAAGGGCTGGCAAGATTTACTGGGCTATAAAGAACAGAGTATATTGAAGGAGAGATGCCTGAAGGTGATCAGTGTGGAAGTTATTTGGATACCCTAGAGAAAGAGAGCCTGTGTTGTGCAGTGAAAGTGATGATGGGTTCCAGAGATATGAAAGTTTAATGTGCAGAGTTTGCTAACATAATGGAGAAAGGAGAGAAGGAAGATAAAGGCAAGGGTTTCTGTTTTCAACAAGGATTCTTAGGTTTTATTACTAAAGTGTCAATAAAAGGAATAGGATAGTCAGAGCAAGGCAGACTTGATATGGAGAGTCACGAGGTCAGGTTTGGCTGGTGTGAATTTGAGGTAAAGAGACATCTTGATAGGGAGAAATCTCGGAGTCCCCAAGGTGTCTAGGTTTGAGGACCTACTAGGAAGACTTACAAGACTCAGTGTATGTATATACTTAGTTGTACTCACAGATATCACTTTGAAAAGATACAGAGCAAAATTAGAGAAGTTTCATGGGGCAAAGTCCAGAGGAAACCAGGCACAGACTTCCAAGAGTCATCTCCCAGTGGAGTTTGCAAGACATGCTTAATTCTTCCAGCAACAAATAGTAACAACTTACCTGAAGTGTTGTCAGAGAAGCTCATTAGAGACCCAGTGCTCAGGGATTGTTGGGGGCATGTCGCATAGTCTCTCTTGTCCAGCAGTACCAAATTCCAGACTTACAGAAGGAAAGCAAATATGTAGTATAAACCACGCGTTTCCACACAGTTTAGATATAGTCATAGTGACCTCTTAACAATTCTGGAAATGATACAAATCCTCCCAAAATCCAAGTTCCTTGTTAACCACATGCCAACCTTCTAAGTAGGCGTTCCTAAGATAGCATTCAAGCCTGCTATGTTAATTTTTGTTCAGACCTCTCAGTATTCAGAAATATGGCACTGGAGTTCAGAGAAGGATCAGGGCAGAGGTATAAAACTGGCAGTTTCCCTAAAGAAATTTAGAATATCATAAAGGACATGATTCTTGCATGCTAGAGTTTAAAAATCTAATGTTTAACATTGTCCTTAAAAGACAGGTACTGGAAATTGTTTTAAATCTTGTAAAATGTATGACCCTAATTTAGCTGTGATGTGAATATCACAAATATAGGCCTAAATATAGTTGGTATCTGGTTCTAATGATTCTGCCTATTAGGAAGCTGGTGTAAATAAGTGTTTTCTGATAGCTGGTGGAACACCCCCTCTTTTTTTTTTTTACTGCACAGATCTGTACACATTCAGTTCATAAATGATTCATGGTATTAGGTTATCATATGGCTCTGCTCTCTAGAGATAGTGAATGAAATGACAGACAAGGACAGAGAAAGTACAGTGATAAACAGACCCTATATCTATGTGCATATAATGAGAATCTTTGTTTTGAGCTTTGAGAAGCCACAGAAGGTTTTTGAACTTATGTGGTCCAAGGTGTACATTTAGAGTCTTCCTGGCAAATAAAAATGGGTTTGGCGCAGGAAGAGAGAAGGAGAGAGAGGGCAGTCTAATTCAGATGCAATTTTAGGAATCTTTTTTTTTTTTTTGAGACAGAGCCTCAAGCTATCCCCCTGGCTAGAGTGCCATGCCATCACAGCTCATAGCAACCTCCAGCTCCTGGGTTCAAGCGAGTCTCCTGCCTCCATCTCCCAAGTAGCTGGGACCACAGGCGCCCGCCACAACGCCCGGCCATTTTTTGGTTGCAGCCATCATTGTTGTTTGGCGGGCCCGGGCTGGGGATTCGAACCTGCCACCTTAGTTGTACGTGGCTGGCACCTTAGCCGATTGAGCCACAGGTGCCGAGCTTTTAAATTTTTTTTGAGACAAAGTCTCACTGTGTCACCCTCAGTGGAGTGCTGTGGCATCACAGCTCACAGCAACCTCCAACTCTTGGGCTTAAGCAGTTCTCTTGCTTCAACCTCCAAAGTAGCTGGGATTATAGGTGCTTGCCAAGGTGCCTGACTATTTTTTTGTTGCAGTTGTTGTTGTTTAGCAGGCCTGGGCCGGGTTCATACCTGCCTGCCTCAGTGTATGTGACTGGTGCCTAACCACTGAATTATAGGTGCCCAGCCAGAAGTATGTAATCTTATACGACTAGTGGTGTTTGGCCTGAATTGTGTTAAGACATTTTCCACAGTTTTCACATATGTAGAACATGTGAAGTATTTGTATTCATTTTAAAGTGAAGTTAGTGGTTGGCCACTAAACAACTTGTTACGTAGTCTGTGTCTTTGAGCTGAATAAAGACAGCTTTTATAGTCTGTCCTTTAAAGCTAGGACACCATTTTTAGGTAAGGCTGTAGTATTTGGGAGTTGGTAACTACTTCTGCCAGCTGGTAAATGAATTTTGCAATTGTTAGGAAGACTTTATTTTCTAATAAATATTCAAATACATTGTCTTAAAGTCAAGTCTATATATATTTATGGACTGTCCACTTTTCACTAGAGAGAGCAGTGATACCAAAACAAGAATTCCTACCTAAAGCGCCTTGTATAATTTCAAAATCTACAGTATATTCATGAAAGGCTAAGACTAGTACAGAGGGACATACAAGTAACTAGACAAGATCTTATAAATGTCTGTATTTTCTGTTTAAGCAGTAGGCTTGGCATTAATATCGAATGTGGATACGTCTGTAATTGTCTGTCAGACTGTATATAAGAGCCAAGTACAGGCCTAGTACAAGAAATAAGGTCTGTTGCCTGTTGTTCTAATATATCAAAGATTTTGGACCAAGTTTATCAATAGTAATCTAAGACAGGGAAAGGAACTATTTAAAAAATTATAAATTGTTAGGGTTTATTATTTATTTATTTGAGACAGAATCTTAAGCTGTCATCTTGGGTAGAGTACTCTGGCATCACAACTCACAGCAACCTTAAATTCTTGGGGTTAAGCGGTTCTCTTGCCTCAGCTTCCCAAGTAGCGGGACGACAGGTGCCTGCCACAACCCCCGGCTATTTTTTGTTGCAGTTGTCGTTGTTTAGCTGGCTCGGCTGGCCGGGTTTGAACCTGCCAGCCTGGGTATATGTGGTCGGCACCCTACCCACTGAACTACCAGTGCTGCTCTGCAGTGTTTTCTAGAAGAGAAGTATGCCGTATGTGGAGAGTGCGGCCACGCCAGTTTACAGTTCATTTAAGTTGATGAGTGTAGCCAGATTATTTCTATAGCATTGAATAAAAAAAGCATAAAACACAGTGGTCTTATCCCTTTGAGGGTGGCTGGGATAATACTTTTGAGTAATCCTGAGTCTAATAGAGTTATTATTAGACTTTGTCTTTCTAAAAAGATTTATAGAAATGAGAAGATGGGGCTCAGTGCCCATTGCTGAGTGGTTAGAGCACTGGCCATGTACAGGAGGGCTGGCCTGGGCCTGCTAAACAACAATGACGACTGCAACCAAAAAATAGCCGGGAGTTGTGGTGGGAACCTGTAGTCCAGCTACTCAGGAGGCTGAGGCAAGAGAATCACATAAGCCCAAGAGTTTGAAGTTGCTGTGAGCTGTGATGCCACAGTACTCTACCAAGGGTGACATATGCAACATAGTGAGACTCTTTCTCAAAAAAAACCATGAAGCCTTTTTATTTAAGTGTGTAGTGTAATAATTATTCTGTTAATCTGTCAATTTTCTAAGAGAAATCGAAAGTTTTTAATTTAAGGCCAACAGTGGTACCAAATTGTTTATTCCTGTAAATTGTGTTAGGTTAGTTTCTCCAAATAAGTGCGGAAAGTTGCCTGGTAAAACCAGAGCTTTTATATTTATCTTGCTTTTGAAGAAAAAAGAACCTAATTCATCATAAGATGATTTGTCAAAGAGTGCATGGCATATTTTGAGCAAACCGTTCTCAAGTGCGAATGTTTGTAATTTTTATTATTTATGTGCCATGTTTTAGGTGTTCTTGGCACAGCTAAATTTGCCTTTTTGCTTGAAAATTCTTGTGGTGGTGAAAATACTCCAGGTAACATGGTTGTCCTGTCACTAGGCAATATGTTTTTTTTTTTTTTTTTTTGAGACGGAGCCTCAAGCTATCCCCCTGGGTGGAGTGCCATGGCATCACAGCTCATAGCAACCTCCAACTCCTGGGCTCAAGCAAGTCTCCTGCCTCCGCCTCCCAAGTAGCTGGGACCACAGGCGTCCGCCACAACGCCCGGCCATTCTTTGGTTGCAGCCATCGTTGTTGTTGGGTGGACCCGGGCTGGGAATTCGAACCTACCACCTTAGGCGTATGTGGCTGGCGC
>CAUYQV010105700.1:0-19267 GCA_963574575.1 Galagoides demidoff | reverse complement strand
AAGCATTAGATGTAGCTATTAGAAGATATACCTCTTTGCGACACTGCTACATGAAACTCTACAGCAAAATAGCTAGAGAGATGATCCCATTTTAATATGTTTATGGCCAAGTTTTGTTCTTCTAATTTTTTTTTTTTTTTTGAGACAGAGTTTCACTAAGCCGCCCTTGGCAGAGTGCCTTGGGGTCACAGCTCACAGCAACCTCAGACTCTTGGGTTTAAGTGATTCTCTTGCCTCAGCCTCCCAAGTAGCTGGGACTATAGGTGCTTCCCGCAATGCCCACCTATTTTTTAATTGTTGTTGTTGATGTTGCAGTTATTATTGTTTAGCAGGCCTGGGCCAGGTTCAAACCCACTACCCTCAGTGTATGTGACTGGTGCTGTAACCACTGTGCTATGGGTGCCAAGCCTATGAGGTTTTTTTTAAATAATAGTAGCTCCTGCCTTACAAACATGTCCACTCCTTCTGTAATCCAGCTTAGCAGTATTTCCTAGGTGGGCAGTTCTCAGCCTCGGGCTATGCACTGTGGTCAAATAGGCAACAGTCTCTCACGAAGCTCCCCAGTGACCCTCCTAGGGCCACATTGAGGCTTCCAGACTTTCTCTCAGGCTTATTCCACTTTAAGATGATAAAGTTATCAACTCCTTTTGTTCTGGTAATTTTACTTTGTGGTTGCATCAACCTGCCTAGGATTTGTTTGAAGTGGTCTATATGCACATGGTTTGATCATTGCCATTTTATAGTGCATTTTTATGTGGTCGGAATAGAGCCACTTTATTTTTCTTTTCTACATTGTCCTCCTTATTTCATTTGTTTACTTTTCCAGATTAGCTTCATTATGAATCTGTCAATTTCCCCCTACTTATCGTTTTAAAATCCCATTTCTCTGGGAAAATATATCTAGAAACAGATTAATCCTCATGTCGGAAACGCAGGAAAGTAACCTGGACTGGAGCTATAGATTTGGAAACTCCCAAGACAGAGCAGAGGTTCTATCCCAGGGGATATTTGCAATGTCTGGAGAAAGTCTGGGTTGTCACAACAGAGATATTACTCTGGCATTTGGTGGCTTCTAGTAGGGACATTGTTAAACATTCTGCAGTGCTTAGGACAGGCCCCTGAGAGAATTACCTGAGCTCGGAGGTCAGGGTGCGTGACGCCATGGGCTGGGAAGATGGTACTGCCGTCCATGGCCTGTGAGGGCAGTGGGAACCCTGTGCAAGGCAGCAGGCTCCAGTAGATGTAGCACCCAGGAGAATCGCCCGTTGAGCCAGGAAGTTTGAAGAAGATATAGAGAGGAGGCTGACTTGGCCCAGATCTCTTGAGAGTGACAGTGAGAGGGTTCTGTCAGTACTCTGCGCTAGCAGTGCTGTGGTGGGAGGGAGCGGTGGGCCAAGATGGGGAACAGCAAGGGAAGAGGCAAGTCCAGAGATGGGATAGACCAGACAGAGCAACTGGTGGCACAAGGAGGGGGAGTGGCTGGTGACCTTTGTCATGGAGCAGACAGTCCCCATGTCCCTGCCACCAGTGTGGTAGCAGGGCTAGGGCAGCACTGAGCAGCGCTGGCCAGGTCCAAGGGAGGGAATCAGATATCAGAAAGCCAAGGAGTCACCAGGCTGTGAGGTGCTATAGTGGTGGGGAGCAGAGTCCGGGAACAAGAGGCCTCAGAGATGGGCTTGGGGGTGGGCCAGGCTGGGCGAGGCCAGGCATGGAAGGGTGTTCATGCACAGTGTTTGTCTGAACACATGTTTTCCATTCTCTAGTGTTTAAAGCCCAGCTCTGTTTTCTAGTACACAATACCTTCACTCCCAGATGTCCCTTTGTGTTGTCATTGTCACAAGTTACATCTTCACATGCTGTGTGCCCATTAGAAGAGTTGGAACATTCAGTTGTCTGTTTAAATTGTAAAGTTCTTAGAGAGGAGTCACAAACCAGGAGTGTTCAGGGCTTTCTCTAGTCCTCAGTCACACACATAAATGGCCATCACCACAGGCAGTGGGACACTGCCAAGATGCTACAGGCCACCTCCTTCCAGGCACCTGTGAACTTAGCCCAGAACACAGTGGGCTTGGGGTCTTGATATCTTGCTCATCTGCACACCCCACATGGTAGGCACCCCCTCATTGGCTATCTCTTTGCCTCTGTCCACACTAGGCTCTCTTGCTCATTGCCCAACTCCCTGTGGCCAGACCCCTTGGACGCCCTTAACCTTAACAGCCAAGTGATGATTTTGGCCACCTGGCTTCTTTTTCCTTTTCTTTTTTTTTTTTTCTTTTTTTGAGACAGAGCCTAAAGCTGTCACCCTGGGTAGAATGCCATGGCGTCACAGCTAACAGCCACCTCCAACTCTTGGGCTTAAATGATCCTCTTGCTTCAGCCTCCCAAGTAGCTGGGACTACAGGAGCCCACCACAATGCCTGGCTATTTTGTGGTTGTAGTTGTCATTGTTATTTGGCAGGCCTGGGCTGGATTCAAACCTTCCAGTTCTGGTGTATTTGGCTAGTGCCTTAGCTGCTTGAACTACAGGCACCGAGCCATGGCATCTATTTCATCATCACCTCATCATCCCCATGGAAATTAAGGAGGCAAGCTCTGACAGCCTCTCTTGGGGAGGAGGACACCCAGCTTCTCAGTATTGCTGGTGCCTGCCCTGCGTTCTCGAGACCACCTCCTTTGCCTCTCACTCCCTCCTCAAACAGCTGCCAGATGAACTCAGATGTTTATACTTCACTGATCAGTGACCATCTCTTTCCTCAAGCATTTTAGAAACAATTCCAAGTTGTCCCTATGTCATAGGTTCCTGTGTCCTGAGGACAGGCCCCCTGAAGTGAACTTACCCAGCCCCTTGACCAGATGCTCCCATAGTCCAATCCCAGAACTTCTCCCCAGTCCTGGCTGCTGCACATCAGCTGGGTCTTGATGGTCCCTCATGAGGCCAGCACCATGATCCCTAGCGGGTTCATGCAGCCAGGCATGGACAGCTCCTGGGGTCACCTGCTTCCTGTGAGGAGACACTTGAGCAGAAGAAAAGAAATAGCAGAACTAAATGACACAAATAAAAAAAGACAGAAGATTAGTGAAACAAAAAGTTGGTTCTTTTAAAAGCTGAACAAAGGGCGGCACCTGTGGCTCAGTGAGTAGGGCACCGGCCCCATATACTGAGGGTGGCAGGTTCAAACCCGGCCCCCGCCAAACTGCAACAACAACAAAAAAAAGCTGAACAAAATTGACAGATCTCCCACTAGATTAACCAGAAACATGAAAGAAAGAACCCTAATAAACTCAATGAGAATTGAAAATGGAGAAATCACATCTGATAACATGGAAATAGAAACATCATCTCTGAATACTATGAAAATCTTCACTAAACTTGAAAGTGTGGAGGAAATGGACAAATTCTTAGACACACACAACCTCCCCAAGCTCAATCAGGAAGAAATAGAACAGCACAGACCAGTATCAAGTAACAAGATTGAAACAGTAGTTAAAAAACCTTCCAATAACTTAAAAAGTCTCAGACCAGATGATTTCACAGTCAAATTTTACCAGACCTACAAAGAATATCTGGTACCTATACTGCAAACATTATTTCATAACAGAGAAGAGGGGCATCCTTCCCAATTCATTTAACAAATTCAATATCACCTTGATACCCAAACCAGGAAAGGATATAACAAAAAAAAAAGAAAGAAAGAAAACTAAAGACCAATATCTCATGAATATAGATGCAAAAATTCTCAGTAAAATTCTAGCAAACCAAATTAAGCTGCACATCAAAATAATAATCCACCATGATCAAGTGGGCTTCATCCCAGAGATGTGAGGATGGTTCAACATATGCAAATCTAAAGGCCAGATGAGGTGGCTCACACATGTAGTCCTAGCACTCTGGGAGGCCAAGATGGTTGGATTGCTGGAGGTTAGGAGTTCAAGACCAGCCTGAGTAAGAATGACGCCCCCCAACTAGCTGGGCATTGTGGCAGGTGCCTATAATCCCAGGTATTTGGGAGGCTGAGACAAGAGCTTAGGAGTTGGAGGTCTCTATGAGCTATGACACCATGGCAGTATACCAAGGGCAACATATAGAGACTCTGTCTCAAAAAAAAAAAAACAACATGCAAATCTATAATGTTATTATTTTTTGAAACACAGCTTTACTCTGTCACTCAAGCCAGAGTGCCATGGTCATAGCAACCTCAAACTCCAGGGCTTAAGCAATCCTCTTGCATCAGCCTCCCAAGTAGCTGGGACTACAAGACCCTGCCACTGCGCCAGCTATTTTTAGAGGGAAGGTCTCACACTTCTCACGCTGGTCTCAAACTCCTGAGCACAAGTGATCCACCTCCTGTAGCCTCCTGGAATCCTAGAATTACAGGTCTCAGCCACCATGCCTGACCTCCTATAAATGTGATTCACCACATAAGTAGAAGCAAAAACAAAGACCATATGATCTTCTTGGTAGATACAGAGAAAGCATTTGACAAAATTCAGCACTTTTTTATCATAAGAATTCTCAACAAAACAGGAATAGACAGAACATACCTTAATATTATAAAAGTCATATATGACAAACCCACGGACAACATCACACTGAACAGAAAAAGATTGAAAACATTGCTGCTTATAACTGAAGCAGACAAGGGTGCCCACTGTCAATTCTGTTCAGCATAGTGCTAAAAGTCCTAGCCAGAGCATTCCTATACCCTAACACCAGTCAAGCTGAGAAACAAATCAAAAATTCAATAGCTTTCACAATAGCAACAAAAAAATAAAATACCTAGAAATATGGTTAACCAAGGAGGTGAAAGACCTCTACAGGGAGAACTATGAAACACTGAGGAAGGAAACAAATGGGAAAATGTATCATACCCATGGATCAGCAGAATCAACATTGTTAAAATGTACTACCCAAAGTGATTTATAAACTCAGTGCAATCCCTATTAAAATACCAACATCACTATTTGCAGATCTCAGAAAAATAATTTTACGCTTTGTATGGAACCAGAAAAGACCCTGAGCAGCCAAAGCAACCTTAAGCAAAAAGAACAAATTGGGAGGCATCACTTTACCAGACTTCAAGCTATACTATAAGACTACAGTAACCAAAACAGCATGGCACTGGGACAAAAGTCAGTGTAGTGGCTCATGCCAGTAACTCCAGCACTCTGGGAGGCTGAAGCAGGTGGATTACTTGAGCTCAGGAGTTAAAGACCAGCCTGAGCAAGAGCAAGACCCTGTCTCTACTAAGAATAGAACAACTAGCTGAGCATGGTGGCAGGTGTCTATAGTCCCAGCTACTCAGGAGGCTAAGACACAAGGATCACCTGAGCCCAGGAGTTTGAGGTTGCTATGAGTTATGATGCCACAGCACTCTACCCAGGGTAACAAAAACAAAAATAGGGACATATGCTAATGGATCAGAACAGAGAACCTAGATATAATACCATCTCATACTGCCATGTGATCTTTGACAAAGCAGAGAAACATATACAATGGAGAAAGAAGCCTTATTCAGTAAATGGTGCTGAGTAAACTGGGTAGCCACATGGAGAAAACTGAAACAGGTTCCACACCTCTCACCACTCACAAACATTAATACATGATGGTTAACAGATTTAAACCTAAGGTATGAAATTATAAGAGTTGTACAAGAAGAGATCGGAAAAACTCTTACAGATATTAGCTTAGGCAAATAATTTATGAAGAAGACTTCAAAGGCAATCACAACAACAAAAATAAATGGGATGTGATTAAATTAAAAAAGCTTCCGCACGGCCAAGGAAACAATCAATAGAGTAAATAGACAACCTACCGAATGGAAGAAAATATCTGCATGCTATATATCTGATATATGGCTAATAACCAGAATCTGCAAAGAACTCATGCAAATAATCAACCCTACTAAAAATTGGGCAAAAGATATGATCAGAAGCTTTTCAAAAGAAGATAGATTAATGGCCAATAAACATGAAAAAAATGCTCATTGTCTCTAATCATCAGGAAAATGCAAATCAAAACCACAATTACACATCACCTAAACTCCTATAAAAATGGCTTTTATCTGAAAGTTTCAAAACAACAATTGCTGGCATGAATGCAGAGAGAAAGGAACACTTACACACTCTTGGTTGGACTGCAAACTAGTATAACCTCTATGGGAAGACGTATGGAAATTCCTCAAAGAACTAAAAGTAGATCCACCATTTTATCCAGCAATCCCACTGCTATGTACTTACCCAAAGGAAAAAAAGTCATTCTATAAAAAAGGCACTTGCATCTGAATGTTTATGGCAGCACAGTTCACAATTGCAAAGATGTGGAAACAACCCAAGTGCCCAGCCCATTAATACATGAGTGGATTAATAAAATGTGATATGTGTATGCCATGGAGAATTACTCAGCCATAAAACACTAATACCTTTTGTAACAATCTCAGTGAAACTGCAGACCATTCATGGAAAAATAAACACCACATATGCTCACTGGATGATCAACATGATGTTTACAATATGGTAGTAAAATTCAATGGAAATCAAGCGGGGGAGGGGAGGCGATGAGTAAATTCACACCTAATGAGTAAAATCTGGACTATCTGGAGGATGGACACAATTATAACCTTACCTCAAACTGTACAAAAGTAATACATGTAATCAAAGTGTTTGTACCCCATAACATTATAAAATTAAAATAAAGAAATAAAACTTTTAAAAAAGAATAGCAAAATTCTCCTGGAGAAGAAAACCAAGTGGAGGTTTTACCGTTCCATGAACTCTCCAGCAACTGGTATACTACAGTGTTTCCAAGTCTAATTGCTGGGTCATCTGAGCAAGACAGAGACTCCAGAAACAATGGACTTTTCTGTAAATGGTGTTATGACAATTTATTTAAAAAATGAAAATAGATAACTTGCCTCACATCATGTAGAAAAATTATATAGTTGCAAGTGGTTTAAAATGGAAAAAAGCAAAACTATACAAATTTTAGAAGAGCGTATAGAAGAATACATTCTCAACATTCCCGAAGGATATATTTACAACAATGAGCTAAAGAAGAGTTTCTTTCCTAGTATTCAAAAAACACAGAACATAAAGGAAAAGTTGCAAAATTTTGATTACATAGTCCTGTAATCCCAGCACTCTGGGAGGCTGAGGAAGGAGAACTGCTTGAGGCCAGGAGTTGCACACTGGCCTGGGCAGCATAATAAGACCGTATCTCTACAAAAAATAATGAAATAAATTATCTGGGCCTGGTGGTGCCTGTAGTCCTAACTACTTAGGAGGCTGAGGCAGAAGGATGCTTGAACCCCAGAATCTGAGGCTGCAGTGAGCTGTGATTGCACTGCTATACTCCAGCCCGGGTGATTGGGCAAGACCATGTCTCTGGGGGGGAAAAAAAAAGAAGAACTTCTGTATATCAAAAGATTTGAACAGGCACTTTGACAAAAGGGGAAAACGTGATGGGTAATAAATACATGAGAAGATCCTCTACTTCATTAGTCATCAGGGAAATGCAGATTGAACCCATGGTGAGATATTTGAAATACGTCCCAGATTGACTATGAAGACTCATAATACCAGAGTGTGGGGGAGGATGTGAGACAAACCATGGGTGCTGACTGGTACACACTGGGCACTGGTCTACCAATAGCCTGTGAGGTTCAGTGGACATGATGCACGTGTCCTGTGGCCTGGCAATTTCTCTCCTAGGGTTAGATTTGAAGACTGTTCCCAAAGTACCAGGAGATCCACATTAAATGCTCATTGAAGAACTGTTGGAAATAGCAGGAAACAGAAAGCAGCACCGATCCCCATTCAAGTCAAATGGACAAATAGTCACAGAATAGGTTAGCATATGTGGTGAAAGCAGGTGATTCCCAGCTATACACAGTGACATGGCACACCACAGCAACAAGGAAGTATATGTAGCCTGGGTCTGTCTATGTGCATTTCACAAGCTTGTGAACTGAGTGGTGTGTCTCACAGGGACAGGGGCAGAGAAGGGTGAACACAAGATTCAGGACAGTGATGCCAAGGAGTGGGGGTCTGGGAGGGCTGCACAGTGTCTAAGTTTTGAGGGACAGGGATGAGTTAGAGGTGCAGGGGGCCTCTGCATCCTTCACAGAGCCGATAGCACCCTTTGTTATTTTCTAAATTATACCTTAATTGTATGGTAAGAAAAGCTTCCTTGTAGTTCTCCTGTCCACTTCCATAAGAGGGCACAGCACGTGGTGGCAGAGGTGTGGAGCATCCAGGAACCCCGAGGAGGTGATGGGCTGCAAGTACAGTGTGGGAAGGTAAGGCGAAGCCCCTCCATTTGTTGGGTGAAGGGTGTTGAGCTTCTGGGACAGCGGAGCACATGGGCAGCGGCAATGCGGGCCCTGGAGGGCTTCCTCAGGGACCACGGGTGACATCAGGCTATCCAGTGTGTGACTGTCCCTAGCAGCTGGAGCCTGAGGGATGTGTTGCCAGTGAGCAGGACCATGAGGGTGGGGGTACAGGTCCAGAGGAGCAGGGTGGCACCTCGCAGCCTCAGGTCCTGGGTATGCTCCCCTGGCACAGCCTCACTGTGGCCTGTCAGGTTTCTTGCAAGGGTCCCCCTCTCCCCCCCGAACCCCCTTCTCCTTCTGCCCATCCACAACCGGCTCTTCTCACTCTCAGATGATTATCTTGTTTCTTACTTCATGGGAAAAATAGAGCAATTTTTAAAAGTCTTCCAGCTCTCCCAGATGAATTGACAAGCCCACCCATGCCTGCAAGTTTATGATTTGTTTGCCTTTCCACTCAGCAAATGAACCACCCTGTGCCCTATGCCCTCCTGCCTACACCAGGCAAGACATTCTTTTTCTTGCATCAGCAATTCTCTTTCTGTTGAGTCATTGAGATCAGCACACAAAGCCCAATAATATTCCTTATCTTTAAAAACACCAAAATAATGCCATGTCTCTCTTTAGCGATTTAGGTCCATGTCGCTGATCCCCCTTTGCAGAAAAACCCATTGAACAAGCTGTCTACACCTGCCGAGAGCACTTCCTCAGAACTCATTCTCTTAAATTCACTCCACTAGGGTTGGCTCCCTCTCCCCTGTGAAGGTGGCCTTCCTACTTTCAAACTGGAATGTTGACCCTTCAGTCCCTGAACCTGTCTCCACACTGGCTCCTCCTTGCCCCTGGGCACTGGCCTCTCCTGACCCTCCTCTATGGTCTCAGCACATTCCCCCAAGACCTGATCTGTGTCTATGTTCATCCCTGTGTGGTGATGGCTTCTGGACCAGGTGGGGTGACACTTGAAGGGACTCAGCACCTGCCTGGTGCCACCCCAGGCCTTGAGGGAGAGAAAAGAAAGTGGCAGGGGTGCTTGACCAGGGCAGGGGGCAGCAGGGCGCTACGGACTAAACACTCTCAAGTGTCTCTTGTTGTGCCCACTGGCCATGCGCAGTCAGAAGCCAGAGCCCAGGGGAGCAAGCTTGTGGTCTACGCAGGTCAGCCCCAGTGGCACAGGGCGGAGCAGGCGATGGGTGAGAGGGCTGGAGTGCTGAATGTGGGTGGTCAGCACAGCTTCCAGGTCAAGGCTCCAGCTGGAGCCTGTGGTCTAGGACCCCTTGATGTATCCAACTGCCTAGTGACACCTCCACTTCTGTGCCAAAGAAGTAGTCCTTAATTTTACCCTGTGACTAGCAAGTTCTTCTTCTCACCTTCCTTATTTCACTAAAGGGCACCCCCATCCATGTGGTTGCTCGGCCAAAAGCTCAGGGCCTTGATTTCTCTTTTAATTTAAGTTTTTAATTATTATTATTATTATTCTTAGACAGAGTCCCACTCTGTCTCCCAGGCTAGAGTACTACATCCTGAGCCTAGCTCACAGCAACCTCAAACTCCTGGGGTCAATCAATTCTTTCACCTCAGCCTTCCCAGTAGCTGGAACTACAGCAGCCCACCAAAACACCCAGCTAGTTTATTTTATTTTATTTTATTTTTAGAAGAGATGCGGTCTTGAACTACTAACCTCAAGAGAGCCACCCACTTTGGCCTCCCAGAGTGCTGGGATTAAAGGTGTGAGCTACCATGCCCAGCCAATTTTATAATTTTTTTAAGAAAAAATTTTAATCTCAGCACTCTGGGAGGCTGAGGTGGGTGGATTGCTGGAGTCAGGAGTTCAAGACCAGCCTAAGCAAGATCTAGATCCTGTCTCTAAAAATAGTTAGGCATTGTATTGTGGCAGGTGCCTGTAGTCCCAGCTACTTGGGAGGCTGAGGCAAGAGAATCACTTGAGCCCAAGAGTTTGAGGTTGCTGTGAGCTGTGATGCTATGGCACTCATATTGAGGGTGACAAAGTATGATTCTGTCTCAAAAGAAAAAAAATTGGAGACAGAGTCTTCCTTTGTCACTCTGGCTATAGTGCAGTGGTATCATCACAATTCACAGCAACCTCAAACTCCTAGAATCAAGTGATCCTCTTGTTTTAGCCTCCTGAGTAGCTGGGACTACAGGTGCTCATCATTACCCCCAGCTAGTTTTTCTAATTTGGTAGATACGGGTTTTTGCTCTCGTTCAGGCTGATCTTGAATGCCTGAACTCAAGTGATTCTTCCATGGTGTGAGCCAGTATACCCAGCCGGTTTCTATTTTCTTTCACAGGTTACAGCCAACGTGTGAGCAATTCAGTTGACTCTATAAGGAAGAGTCACTGTCACTGACTGCATTTCAAATCATACTACCTATGTCCTGAGCTACTGTCAAACCTCTACCTGGGCCCCCACTTTTCTTTGCAACAGGCTACTTGGCAGCTTCCTCTAGAGCCTTCCCTCTCCTTCCAAGCTAAATGAACCATGATTTTGTTTGGGGGCAACTGTGTGTCCACTTCATGGATAAAGGCAGTCCTAGTCTGCTTTGTCACTTGTTCATTTTCCCACCCTGTAAAGCCAGAAGTGTCCATGTGAACCACGTCCGCTGCGTAAGGGAATTTAAAGAGAAGCCTGCTGGGGAGCTTCAGAGAAACCTTTTCTTTGTTAGAAACAATATCATAAATTGATTTTTTCTTTCTTTCTTTCTTTTTTTTTTTTTTTTGAGACAGAGCCTCACGCTATTGCCCTGGGTAGAGTGCTGTAGCCATCACAGCTCACAGCAACCTCCAACTCCTGGGCTCAAGTGATTCTCCTGCCTCTGCCTCCCAAGTAGCTGGGACTACAGGCGCCTGCCACAATGGCCGGGTATTTTTTGGTTACAGCCGTCATTGTTGTTTGGTGGGCCTAGGCTGGATTCAAACCGGCCAGCTCAGGTGTATGTGACTGGTGTCTTAGCCACTTGAGGCACAGGTGCTGATCCTCATAAATTGATTTTAAAAAGTGGATATCCTTTTTATGCCTGCCCTTTCCTTCCTGAGATAGTGGTGTAAAGATGTGATACCTTGTGCTATGGCAGCCACCTTAAGCCATGAGGCAATAAAGGCAAGGACAAAAAGAGAATGTGGCAAGAAGTATGGGAGGGAGGAGAGATGAAAGATTGTGCTCCTGAAACTGCCTACTTTATGACTTTTTATTGAATGAGGTTAAAATTGTATAAATGCTGTTCCCAGCGGTTAATTTAATTGCTTGCCTCTGAATCTACCCCAAATAGTACACCAGGGGCCTCCTACAGGTTACACTCTACAGCAGCCAGAAGGATCCTTTAGAGTGTCATCAGATGACCACATGATGATTCTCAGAACTCTTTAGACTTCCCATCACACTCAGAACAAGAGGCAGAGCCCACACTTTGGTCTTCACAGCCATTGGTCCCTGCCTAGGGCCCCTCTGCCTGGCCTCACTGTGCCTTCTCGCCACTGCTCTGCAGCATTCTGGCACACTTGAGGATCCCTTGTTTCCTGAAAGAGGTCGTCTTCTCTGACTCTGGGGCAGGGAAGCCTCTTCCAGCATCAGGGGAAACCTTGTTTCCTGGTTTTAGTCTCCTCATAGCTGGTGGCTGCTCTCCTGGTTCTGGTGAACAGGCAGCACTAGACCTCCTCGGGCCTTCTCTGCCACTCACCAGGAATGTGATTCAGGGAAGCTGCCTCCAGTGTGTGAGGAATCACGGTGCCCACCACACAACAGGGGCCGGGCAGAAGCATTGTTCTGTGTAAAGATGTCAGCCAGGTCAGGTCGGCCAGGGTCTAAGCCAGGGCATGTAACGGAGATGTAATGGGGTACTCGGTGATTGCTTTCTGGATGGGTAGATGGTGCACGCCAACTTGTTCTCTGTAAATTTTTATTTGATGTATGGCAGAAGGAAGGAATCTCTGAATTGAGATCTTGGAGCTGATTCACTGTGTGTTGACGCCCGACGGGCCCCCTTTTTTCCACCAGTTGTCCTTGGAAAAAACCTGAGACCAGGGTGTTGAAAGCGTCGTCTATCAGGAAAGAATGGCAGGAGAGGGTCCCAGAACCGCTTCCTCTTGGAAGAGGCAGGTGGGCTGCAGAGAGGGAGAGAGGAGGAGACGCGTGGGCTCTGGGAGGAATGAGAGGGGCGCGGGGCCTGACCCTCTCGCTTTGGGTTGCAGCACCTCGCACCTAGAGGTGCTTCGGGGGCGGGGGGATGATGAGGGGCCCTTGTGGGCAGAGCGTAGGGAGCCCGCGGGCGTCCAGGGACGGTCGGGCGGGCAGAGCAAGCTCCGTCGAAGACTCGCCGTCTTGCTCAGCTCCGGGCGAGCCTCGGGCCAAGGCGTGGGTTGGGAGACCAGGGTCGGGACCCGAGCCCGAGGACCCAGCGCAGTCCAGGGAGCCGCCGGACGCACGGCGGGGCCTGGGTGGGGGCGGCTGGGGGCGGGGCCGGCGCGCATTGGCCTGGCGCAGCCATGTGACCGGCCCCTTATAGGGCGTGGCGCGGGGCCGCGGAACCGGGTGCGGCGGCGGCGGCGGCGGGGCCGGGCGAGGTCTGGTGAGGTGCCGGCAGCTCCGCGGCTGCTCAGCTCTGAGCGCCTGGCGCGCCCGTGCCCTCCCTGTCGGGGCCGCCGGGCCGGGGATGCGCGCGGAGCCCGGGAGCCATGGTCCGCTTCGGAGACGAGCTGGGCGGCCGCTATGGGGGCGCCGGTGGCGGGGAGCGGGCCCGGGGCGGCGGGGCCGGCGGGGCGGGCGGCCCGGGCCCCGGGGGTCTGCAGCCCGGTCAGCGGGTGCTCTACAAGCAGTCCATCGCGCAGCGCGCTCGGACCATGGCGCTGTACAACCCCATCCCGGTCAAGCAGAACTGCTTCACCGTCAACCGCTCGCTCTTCGTCTTCAGCGAGGACAACGTCGTTCGCAAATACGCCAAGCGCATCACGGAGTGGCCATATCCTGTCGAGGGCCCGCTCGGGCGGGGCTGGGGGCACTGTCAGGGTCGCGGGCAGCTTCGGGGAACCTCGAGTCTGGGCGGGCAGCCTGGGCGGGGGCTGGGCCGGGTGGGTCGCGTGCGGCGCGCAGTGGCCATCTTTCTGATGGCCTGGAGGAGGGCGCGCCCCGGGGATAGGCGCCTGGGGGACGCCACCGCTGGGCGAGGAGGGGGCGGGGCGGCTTCGCAGGCCCCTCTTTGCGAGCCGCGTGTGTGTGCGTGTGTGGTCGTGGCTACGGCGGGAGTGGGCTGGACACTGGGCGGAGCCCCTCTGCCTCAGGGCTCGTCCCTTTTCCCACTTGGTCTTGGGTAGCCTTGTCGGGTGCAACCTGGAGGGCGTCCGAGGGCGAGTCCGTGTTGGTGCAGGTGTGAGCGCTCGTGTGGACGCGAGCCCATGCGCGTGCCTAGTTGCAGGTGCTTGCGTGTGTGTGCGGGTAGCATGAGCCCGGTGCTGCGCGTGCGTGCACGCGGGGTTGTCGGTACACGTATGTTCACGGGACTGTGTAGGTACATGTGGCTACGTGTCTTTAGGTAGGAGTGTGCGCCTGCGCGAGGTCCTCTGGTCTAGCTGAGGGTGGGCGGCACTCGGCCCCCTCCCTGGGGCGCTGGAGCCGGGTGGAGCCGGGGTGGAGGCGCTGTCCGCGGTGCTGACGGCCGCCGGGACGTGCCGGGGGGCTTGTCAGCCTGGACTGCGGAAGCCCCGCCTCGAGGCTGCCCCAGGGGCGCGAGCAGGGAGTGGGAAGGATCAGCTCTCGTCCAGCCGAGGGTGGGTCCTGGGCCTCTGTTGCAGCCTCCCTCCCTCTCCCCGGCGCCGCCAGCCTGTCCTTAACCCACACACTCCGTTCGAGTACATGATCCTGGCCACCATCATTGCCAACTGCATCGTGTTGGCGTTGGAGCAGCACCTCCCTGATGGGGACAAGACACCTATGTCTGAGCGGCTGGTGAGTGCCAGAGGCCTCAGGGCGGCACAGTGCACCTGCAGCCTGTCTGACTCTGCTCTGTCCTTCAGAATCTGTGCCTGAGCACAGCGTCCTCAGCAGGGTGGTCTGGGCGGCTCCCCACCTGATGGCCACGCAGCTGACACTTATCTCAAGGGTGGGGACAGACCAGGTGGCTCACTCAGCCTTAGATCAGGCCACATAGGCCATTTCCTGGTCTGCCCCACACTACACGCTTACCCTGAACTTTAAATGGGCCATCCTGCAATGTGGCACTAGGTCTTGACCTAAGAATGTAAAGTTCTAACCTGTGGTGGAGGACGGGAATTCGTGATGGTGCCATCAGAGTGTCAGGCTCTGTGAGTGCTGCCTGCTCCACCCTGCAGGGCTAGGTAGCCTTTGTCTCTGTGGGTGCAGTCTGAATCTAGGGACTGTGAGCCTTGCCTTCATAGTTGTCTTCTGTGTCCTTGCCTCAAACCCTTTCCCTTTGAGCCATCCTTTCCCAAATATTCCGCATCATTTTTGCCCACCTCTAGCTTCCTACCAAGAGCTCCCCAGACTGCATTGGTGTCCCCCATTGAAGCCCAGAGCCTGTGGAAGTGAGGGTGAGGCAGGTTCTGGAAGAGGGTGAGATCTTGGTCCTCCCAGCAAAGCAGGAGGCAGGTTGAAGCCAAACCTGGCAGGATCTCTTGGAGGGGCTGTGTCTAGGGAATGGTGGTATTTCAGGAGCACCATTTCAAGGGCTGGGGCATGTCCCACAGCCCAGCTCTGCCCTGGTTCCCTAGCTTGAGCTCCATGTGGCTGAGGAGGAAGGCAAGTGTGGGGGTCCAGAGAGGGGTGTGGGGCTGAGGTCACTAGGGAGAAGGTCTTTCTTGGGGGGCATCCAGTGGCTGCTCCTTCTTCCCTTGAACCCTGGCTTCCACTTCCCTAATGTTCATTAGAGATAAAGACTCACAAGATAAGTCCTATTCAGTGCTTAGCATGGAACCTGAGCTCCTCTGCCATGTGGCCACTGCACTCCCAGTGGTACAGAAGGAAGACAGGGTAAGGTGCACTGGGGGTGCCCATGATTGGGTGGGCACCAGGAGAAGGTGAGTGGGTAGACAGCTGGGGGTGAGGTTTCATGGTGCACAGCCTAGAAGGCCAAGAGGGGTTTGTGTTTTGGGAGTTTGGGGAGGAGTACAGACAGCCCATCCCTGTGGGGTCTGCAGCACTCACCTCTTCTGGCAGCTCCTTGGAGGAAAGTCGCTAAGCTCTGCTGCCCTGGCCTCTCCCTGGCTGAGGCAAAGGGCAAGCTGTGGCCCTGTGGGGGACAGGGGCACAGAGCCTGGTGGCATCACTGGCCTTGTCTGGTCTTTAGGCTCCTGCTGGTGGTGTGGGCCTGCTATGTGCTGTGTTCTGGTGCTGAGTGTCCACTCTGGAGGCCAGAGGAGAGGGAACTGGGGGTTCAGGCATGGAGCCTCAAGTGTCCGGGTACAGTGTATGGTGTTTCCAAGGAAGTGTGGCAAGGGTAGAGCCAAAGGGGTACAGGCCCCTGGGCCAGACTGGGGCACAGGCAGGGCGGCCTAGTCTTGTCCTGTTTTCTGTGGCCAGCATCCTGCTGCGTGGGCTCAGCCTGGTGAGTGTCAAGAGTGTTTGCCTTGTGATTACTAGGGGGTGGATGCTAAATTGTTGGGAAAATGAGCAGAATGTACCTTCCCTGGGCAGTTTGGAGATCTGGGGAGCTCTTGGTCTTGAAGGCTATAGGTTGGACAGAGGCTCGTGCTGCCACCCTGGAGCAGGGAGGGCTGGTGGTGCAGAGGCAGCCTCTCATTTATCTGCCAGCCTGGCCTGGGCAGAGCCTCCCTGGCCTTCTGCCTCCAGGGATTCCACCTCCCCCTTCCCCAGCTGTGGAGCTGCCTTTAGCTAGACCCCAGTTTGTTGTCCAGCACCCAGCTGCCTGCATGCTCTTAGCCCTGTGCTGGGTGGGGGTGGGATGCTCTGGGAGGGGTAGATGAGGTGGGGCCTCTCTTCCAGCTGCGTGTCTGGCCAGTCTGTCCCTGTGGCCTGGCCTGTTTTCATCCATCTAGAACAGTGGTTCTCAACCTTCCTAACGCCACAGCCCTTTAACCCAGTTCCTGTGGGTCGCAACCCACAGGTTGAGAACTGCTGATTTAGAAGCTTTCTGAGAAGATCTGTGTGTGCTGGGCCAGCTGTACCCTTGGGGACAGGGGCCCCTCCCAACTAAACTAGACCTGCATCCTCAAGGCCAAGGAAAGTGTGTGCATCCCTCCCGGGGCCTCTTCCCGCCATGAGTCAGCAGCAGGGCAGCAGGACAGGAATGCTGGCCGTGATGGAGGCTCCACTGCCCAGGCCGGCAGCTCTACGAGTTAGTGCGGCAGGGCAGGGGAGGGGTTTGGGCAAGTCATGTGCAAGGAGTCCTCCAGAGCCAGGTTCCTTAGAGAGGCAAGCACAGGCTATGGGACCGGCAGCTCCTTCGCAGCCACTCTCTGAGCCCTGCTATCCGACCACTCCCCATAGGGCTGAAGACAGACCCTTGGGAGAGGCCCTTGAAGTTGGCCTCCCCTCTACTCCTGTTTCCTAAGGCAGCAGCCTGGAGTGCAGTTGTCCAGTGGCCTCACAGGGCCCTTGACGCCCAGGTTTCTATGTCTCCTGTAGAGTCCTTGGAGTCTCCGCGTTGTTTCCTATTTTTTGCTCAGTATGAGGAAGGTATGGCTGGGATGGGGGGAAGAAAGGGCTCTTCCAAGGATCTAGAATGATCATTGCTTTGGTCACACTGTTTCCTCCCCCTGGAGTTCCTTTCCTCATAGTGAAGACCCTGCCTGCCAGTGCCACGCCCTCTGGGTGGCTTCTGTAGCCGGCTCTGTGCCATGCCACTGGCCTCAGGCCTGGTCTGGACCAAGGTGTGGCCCTGCTGTTCTGTGGGGTCCTCACAGGAGAGGAACGTCATCACTTGAAGGCCTTCAGAGCTGGAGGTTTTGCTTTTTGGTTTGTTTTTTCCACCAAGATTTGTACATCTTACTTATCCAGGTGTGTGCTTAGTGTGCAGGTGGGTCCAGCTCTAGTTCTAGGAAGGTCAAGCTTTATCCAGGCAACCTGGATAAAGGAGGTGGCTGGAGTCCAGGGTCAGACCCAGATGCTGCTGTGATCTCTGTTCTTCTTGTTGAAATGGATACCACACAGGGGTGTTAAAGGGTCACCCCAGTTATCCATGAGAAACAGGATTTAGCATCAGACAGGATTGTTGCTGCCATCTCCCTGCAAGCACAGTATAGAGCCCTGCTGTGTGGCTCTGATAGGCTGGGGTTGACCCTTCTATGAAGGTGTGAAAACAGAGGTGTGAGGGCTCCTCCAGGTGTGACTGGAATGTTGCTGCTATGTGGACAGTGGTGCATCTGTCAGGGGAGAGAGAGAGAGAGAGCAAAGCACTTGGTGATGGGAGTGCCAAGGAGGAGTCTGAGGGCTGCTGGGGAGTCAGTAGGGGAGAGTGTTGCAGTGGGTGTGGCCACCGGGTCAGGGGTGGTCCTCTCTGGCCACTGCTGTCTGGTGACCTGGGGGGGTCTATGCTCCTCCTCAGGACGACACAGAACCCTACTTCATCGGGATCTTCTGCTTCGAAGCAGGGATTAAGATCATTGCTCTGGGCTTCGTCTTCCACAAGGGCTCCTACCTGCGGAATGGCTGGAACGTCATGGACTTTGTGGTGGTCCTCACCGGGTAGGTGGGCCCTGCTATTTACATGTCAGGGCTGCTCCCTGCCCTGTGGGCCCTTGGAGAACTGGGCATGCCCCACATCCAGTGGCGCACGTGGGGGTCCAGGAGCCACTGTAGTAGCTGTTGACATCTCTCTCTCCCTATAGACACAAGTCCCTAAAGATAGGAGTGGCATTTTATTTTTTAGTGTGTCTCTTGAGCCTAGCTTGGGGTGGCACCTGGGAGGGGCCTGTGAGCTTCTGCTGAATTAGTGAATTGTTGGGACATAAGGGGTGTCAGGATGTCACTGGGCTCCCAGTGGGGTGGCAGGACCTGGCTTCAGGGCATTGCCCTTTTGCTGAATGTTTGCTGCTAGGGGCAAGGAGGGCAGGCGAGGTGCTGCCCTGGCCCCAGCTCAGGGTGGGCTGTGCCCCTTCCACTGTGATCACACTCCTGAGTTGGGTCAGGGACGGCTGACCTTTCTGGGACCAGTAAGGGGTGGAGGCTGTTTGTCTCTTCTGTTTTACCTCCTCCCCTCACCTGCTTTTCTTTTCTTCACCTCAGCTTCTCTCCCCTCCCTCATCTCCCTTCCCCCTCCTCTCCCCATCTCCCCTTCTGCCTTCTCTTCTTGTCCCCATTCTCCCTTCCTTCTCCTCACTTCCCTGTCCCCTTCTTCTCCCCATCTCCCCTCCTCCTCTCCTCCGTTCTGTCTTCCCTTTCCCATCCCCCCCATCTTCTCCCCTCTCTTCCTTGTTGCCTCCACCCCCACCACTTCATTTCTCTGTTTTATTTTCTCAGCCTGGTTATCTCTTCTGTGTTCTCTCTGTTTCTACCTTTCTGTCTCTGTGTCTTTTTGCTTTTTCTCCCTTATTCTTCCTCTTTTCTGCCTTGATGCATCTCCCCTCTGGGCCCTTCTCTCTTTCACCTTGTCAGTGGGCTGGCCCTGGGTTGTGAGGGAACCTCCATAGGGGGCCACATGGAGGGTGGGACACACATGGGCAGGTGAACCTTTGTGCATGGGGCAGTGTGGGCCCTTAGGGAATCCAGGGGAGAGCCCTGACTTTGACTCCTCCTGAGCTGAGGCCCCTGTGTGTGTGGGTTCTTGTAACTTTGCTGTTTTTTTTTTTTTTTAATTTTTATTTTTTTTTTGAGACGGAGCCTCAAGCTATCCCCCTGGGTAGAGTGCCATGGCATCACAGCTCACAGCAACCTCCAACTCCTGGGCTCAAGCGAGTCTCCTGCCTCAGCCTCCCAACAGGCTCCCGCCACAACGCCCGGCCATTTTTTGGTTGCAGCC
>CAUYQV010105698.1:0-53213 GCA_963574575.1 Galagoides demidoff | reverse complement strand
TTTTTTGGTTGCAGCCGTCATTGTTGTTTGGCGGGCCCAGGCTGGATTCAAACCCACCACCTTAGGTGTATGTGGCTGGCGCCTTAGCCACTTGAGCCACAGGCGCCAAGCCTGGAAATAGATTTTCAAGGAGAAACTTTTATCCCATGGTCAGCACTGTAGCAGTAAGCTAGTTGACCTGGTGACAAAACACATGACCTCCATAACTAATAGAACTCCAGAGGACAATGAGAGGCGAGAACTTGAACTTGGAGAAAAACAAGTTCAAGTTCCTCATTCTTGATCTATGAAACAATTTTTTGGATCACATTAGAAATAGTCATTTCACCAGTTTTTGTTTTGTTTACTTTGGCAGAGTCGGGGAACTTTGCTTTGTTTTCTGTGACAAGCTTCCAGATATTTATCTGGTATACTTATAAGAGATTACTGTGCCCTCAGAATAATTTTATTTTTATACACAAAGGAAAATAAAATAGCATAGGGGTCTTATTTTACCTGCCACTTAATTTAATTTGTTGGTGTTTGTGTTTACATAAGAATAAAGGCCTTTTTGTAAAAGGTAAAAGATTTAGATTTCAGAGAGACTTGAAACTCTATACACTCTGATGAACAACCTCAAAATTTCACCCTCTTGCTTTAAATATACATAAATGTATATTTCAGAGAGTAAATGATTTGTATTTCAGAGAGACTTGAGATAACTCTATGCACTCTGTTGAACAACCTAAAAATTTCTCCCTCTTGCTATAAATGTACAAAGATCAACTTAAGTTTATAATCTCTGGTCACGCCTAAATTTATTATCTTTAATCTGAAGGTCTACTGTTTCTTGTCACAAAAAAGTAAAATGTGACTGACCTTACAGAAAAACATACATGAACACAAAGCTAAATAAAAAAGAATAAAAGCAGCTTTCAGGGTATTTTTGTGCATATTGCCATAAGTTTGTGCAGCATGATGTTCTAATGATATTTCCTTTATTTTTGTGTTTATAAATATGTGATACTGTACTGTAGAAAAGTAATGCTATATGTTCTACATTTCATATTCTTCTTATTCCTTTTTGTTTTTAAGTTGTTTTTTTTTTTTTTTTTTAAGAGACAGGGTGTCTTTCTGTCCCCCACTAAAGAGCAGTGGGTGTCATCATAAGCTCACAGCAACCTGAAACTCCAGGGCTCCATGGATCCTTTGACCTCAGCCTCCTGAGTAGCTGGGACTACAGGCAGACACCACCACACCCAGCTAGTTTTTTCTATTTTTAGCAGAGAAAGGAAATGTCATTAGAACATAATGCTGCTCGCTCTTCCTTAGGCTGGTCTCCAAGTTCTGAACTCAAGTGATCCTCCCGCCTTGGCCTCCCGGAGTGCTAGGATTTTTTTTTTAAGTGTGAGTCACATCCCCCAAAGAAATCTTACTCATTCTTTATTGCCTTTACACCAATAAAATTGACCTCCACTGGCCTGTTACAGGAAATTCCCTAACAGTAGAGAAAAAAACGCCCCCAAACTGAGAGGTATAGGAGAGACCAAAGAATGACTCAGAGCTGTCCAGCTTGGTGAGTTAGATGAGTTTAGTAGAGGTCGCTTGCCATGAGAGAGGATACCGGAGAGGGGCGAGGTCTGGGCGAACAGGTCTTCTCAGGGAGACCAGGAGGATGCCCCTGCAGGGCCCTCTCCATGGTGACTCAGCTCTTGGGAATTTGTAGGCTTAACCTCCTGGAACCTGGAAATTTCCAAGTTCTGTGAAATCTTGTAGTTCTGTAGGGGCTGGACTAGCATCTCCCGCTTGATTCAAACTGGCCAATGGGAAGGGTACCTGTGGGGTGGAATTTTTTAACTGTCAATAAAAAGAAAAAGACCAAGCCAGTCGGGGAGCACAGCCATTTGGAAATCTTCTATACCGTAAGCTCCCAGCCGGTGAATAAAGCCCTTCCTCTTATAACTATGGTGTTTGGGTGCTCTTTCTCTCCATTGGGCCTTGTCTTCCTTCAACAACGAGGGTACTTGCTCCTGGGCAGCTCAGGAATTTCTGGCCTAGGAGCTTTCCTGGATGTAAAACCTCCATCTGCCCACCATGTGGTGTTGCCTAAATCCCTTAGTGATGAATGATGCAGATCTTTTACATTTATCACTGCCTGTTTACAGTGACACAAACCCAGCACGTGCAGTAAATCATTATATAACTCTTGTTAGGTGGAGATTTTCATATTACTATTAAGAAAAGGGCACTGTAAGATACCCAAGGCGGTTTTAAAGCAGTCAGGTCTGGCCTGAGCCCACTGTTCTAGGGTAAGGAAGGGCTGAGGCACCCAAGAATGCGCTGGACACTTTTCCTGGGCCCAGTATTTGTCTTTATACTAGCTTTATGTAGTTGTTACTTTGTAACAATTTTACCCTTTTCTTTTTTTGAGACAGAGCCTCAAGCTATCCCCCTGGGTAGAGTGCCATGGCATCACAGCTCACAGCAACCTCCAACTCCTGGGCTCAAGCGAATCTCCTGCCTCCGCCTCCCAAGTAGCTGGGACCACAGGCGCCCGCCACAACGCCCGGCCATTTTTTGGTTGCAGCCGTCATTGTTGTTTGGCGGGCCGGGCTGGGGATTCGAACCTGCCACCTTAGGTGTACGTGGCTGGCGCCTACGTCTGAAACTCTTTACGTGGGATTCTAGATTTACCTCTGACCTAATGCTTGTTTTCCTCACTCAATTTTCCCCCTTGTGCTAAATCTTAAGACCTTACAAAACCTTCCCTGAAAACCACTTCAGTAATCCCAAATTGTGTCTACATGCCACCGAATGTCTCTCTAACAATTAAGGGACACACACGTTAGAAACTGGGTGTTTAACGCTGAAGACATGGCCTCTTGCACACATCTTGTCCGTACAGAGGGGACTGAGTAAGATGTGGAAGCCATGTATTAACCTAATGGTTAAGCTCAAGAATAAATACCATCTGGCCTTGAGTTCCATAATAGTAAAATGTATTAGTGCCCTCAGAGCTGCTCGGATAATGTTATGATGCCGGGAGCCAAAAGATGACAGCAGAATTGAACTATTGCCCAAAAGCAATTACTGATTAGAATTATTTCTACAAAGAAAGGTGACCGATAGATTAGTTGTCACATTACAGCAGATTTAGGCAAAACAGCCGTAACTGGGAGAGGGGCTGAGCTACCTGGCATAGCTGGTAGCTGGGAACAGAGACCAGTACGTTCCAAGGATCCACCGCACAGTCTTGCATCCAACTTAAACCTAGCAGGATATTGATGCAACCACTGGGTTTTCCAGGGTTGTCCTGGAGAGATCCTATTTCTGTTCTTCCCTTTCCATCAGGTGAAATTAACCACCGCTGTCACAACACCCGAAGATGTGAGTAAGCAGTGTCTGAGAGCAAACCAGGCTCCTGCCATCGCGTTTATTTTTACAGGGGATTATAAAAATGCAGACCTCATTTAAGCACACAGTAAATTAATGGGAAATGATATGTGACTAAATATTTGAAAGTTGTTACTGTGCCTTATTTGATTTGCCTAATTACATGTTTTACTACCTCCTTTATGGAGCTGTTGCCTAAGGTATCTACAGCCTTTATACCTTCTTCCTTAATAGCCGAATCAAAATGCCATGTGATCACATTGGCATGCAATCTTAAAACTGCTTCCAAGTCCATTGACGTGTGTGCCCCAGAAAGAGATGGCTACACCAGCCTTTTGGTGGTAGAATTTTAAGGACCGTAGGTTGGCGTTCTTGACCCATCTGATACAAAGGATCTCCCAGCCACTCCACCACCTCCCAACCCCATGGCTCCTCCACTGAGCAAAACAAAACTAGGGTATAAATATGTCAGGATAAGAAAGAAAACATGTACACAACATTCAAACACCGTCTGCCAATGGAAAGAAAGAACGGAATCCAAGACAATCAAGCACATACTTGGCCTGCTACCATGGCCCAGTGAATGCAGCGGTTACCATGGCGGGGCGGAGCCCGGAGGAGGACTCCAGAGGGCAGGCTTTGTCTGGGCACTGCTCAAACAGACGCTGGGATTCAGTCTGTCGGTTTGTGTACTTTAGGGTAAGCACCCTCCCACTGCAAAGGGCAGGAGAAGTGTTGAGTTTGACTTGATCTCATGCCTTTGGGTTTCTCTTGGCACCCCACCCCCCCACCTCCTGCGGGCCTCTCCACCCCCCACACCCATGGAAACAAATGACATTGAGCACTGTCAAGAGAAGATGCCAGTTAGAGGGGATCACTTCCCTCTGGGCCCAGACCCCATGGACAAGGAGTCAGGGCAGAAACCAAAGGAGTGTTCTTCACCAGAAAAAAAAAAATGTGTTTAGACTGGGACACCATGCACCGTGCCTGAACCCCGAGACACTTCTGGAGGCTCAAGTTTTGAGGCTGAAAGACTTGGGGTCAAAGCGATCATACACAAGCACGAGTAACAGCCCAGTTAAAAGGTAGGAAAATGGGCGGCGCCTGTGGCTCAATCAGCTAAGGCGCCAGCCACATACACCTAAGGTGGTGGGTTCGAATCCCCAGCCCTGGCCCGCCAAACAACAATGATGGCTGCAACCAAAAAATGGCCGGGCATTGTGGCGGGCGCCTGTGGTCCCAGCTACTTGGGAGGCGGAGGCAGGAGACCCACTTAAGCCCAGGAGTTGGAGGTTGCTGTGAGCTGTGTTGCCATAGCACTCTACCCAGGGGGATAGCTTGAGGCTCCGTCTAAAAAAAAAAAAAAAAAAAAGGTAGGAAAATGGAAAGGACAATAGCTGAGGAACCAAGACTTAGCTGAGTAACCCCAGGCAAAGTCACTTAATCTGTCTTTAGACCTAAATTTCCTTGTCTGTCAAATGGAGATCATGATATGTGGTCTGTTTCTACTCCATAGTATTACTATAAGGATCAAATGCCCTTTGAAAATACTCTATTACTAGCAATGCAACCCTCTTAGACTGTCTTAGATTATCACAGAGAATGCTCATCTGTAAGGAGCTAGGATGCCACGGAGAGTTTCCATCCCAAGTAAAAAATGTGTGGGTGGGACAGACCCCACTGGCCTTTCTAGGAGATGAGTTCAATACCTCACTCCATTTGCTGTCCCAAGGAAGCAAGGGGATGTAGAGCCTCGACAAGAAGTAAGATTATTTAAATTAATTCAATTTGATTGGATGTCTTCTTTTACCAAACTAAAGAAGTGACCTGTGTCATGTGGCCTACTCTGCTTAAAAACAGCCCAATTATTTTACAGCAAATTGCCTTTGGCCTTAAGTGCAATTATACAATGAAAGTGGCAAGTCCCAACAGGAGAACATACCAGCGATGCAAGTCCATCTAAATGGGAAATCACCCACCCTAGTTCTGGACACCAGCCGTGCACCCACAGATGTGCGTGCGTGCTCTCACACACACACAAATCATGCCCATTCCTAAGAGGATACCTGCAAGGAAATTTCTCCATTTTACTGATGAGGAAATAAGCTCAGAGCGGTTAAGAGATTTGCCCAAGGTCACACAGATAGTGGACTTCAAAGAGGGTTCAGACCCAGTTCAAACCCACTGGCTCAGAGAAATGACCCTGACTCAAGACATAGCCCGTGGCCACATTCCAAGCCTCTGGACTGCCCCTCCCAGTGGGCCCAGGGCCCAGGGGTACACAGTGTGGGAAAAGGAGAAGTCAGTCCTCCAGCCCTCCTGAACCAACTCTGCCTCCAGAGCAACGGAAAACTCGGCTTCCAGGTTCCTCTTGGTAAGAAAAAAGCTCCCTGGGTCATGCGATGGATATTTTAGAAACCTTATTTTGTTATTATTGGTGGTTGTCTATTTATTTACTTGCTTCATATGATTGGGTTACTTTTGAATTGCAATCACAAAAGTGCATTTCACAGCAAGCCACGGGTTTAAGGAGCCAACCAAGATGGAGCTTTGTAACTGACCAGTATTTACTGAGCATCTTCTGAGCTGGGAGCTGTGGGACCTGCTCTTCTGGAAATTAGTAAACATGTCAAAAGTCAAATAAAGATCCTCCAAGTATAATATCAATATAAACAAAGACTCAGAGGCCATGGGTCAACTGCCAGTGGTATGATAAGCCAGCAGCACTGGGCCCACAGGTCAGGGTGGTGGGAGACACACGGGCTTGGGGAGGCCCTCAATTTTCACAATTCTGCATTTTGGGCCATTATCCCCCAGTGGCCTTGTGAATGGACAGTGGGAGCTCAGGGTGGTCCTCTTTTCTGTAAAACAGAAACAGGGACCATTGCAAGCCCCTCTGAAAAAGGCTCTAAAGCTCCTCATAGGTTCAGACACACTAAACCAGGCATCCTCAAACTATGGTCCGCGGGCCACATGTGTCCCTCTTAAGACATTTATCTTGCCCACCGGGTGTTTTTGCCACCGCTGCCTGTCCTGCTTAGCAGCTGACTCGCCCCAGGGCCCACAGTCCAGCCCTCCAACGGTCTGAGGGACAGTAAACTGGCCCCCTGTTTAAGAAGTTTGAGGACCCCTGCACTAAACAGATGCTGGGTCCTGTCGTCCAGTGGGTCTGAGCCTTGTAAACACACAGGGAGCCCAGGACAGAGCAGAACAAGGAAAACTACCCAGATGCCCCTGATTCTCTCCCTCTCTCCAGTCTCTGGATCACTTTCTGCAGGACCAAAACTCCTGGCCCTGGGCCCTGCCTGTCTCCTTGACAGGTTGTCTGCTTTTCTGTGTGTCCAGGTGGGGTCCCACCTCTGTGCTCCTGGGGGATGGGGCCCCCTTTCCACTTGCCTGCCTCCCCTTCCAAGTGACACACCCAAACAGATAGAGAAGCTTGAGGAAGCATCACTGCCAGATAAGACGTTCTCCAGCAGGTTGTCTGGCAGGTTTTAAGGCCCTGCTGTGGATCAGGTGTGTGACCCAGACAGGACATTGAACCTGCTGCAGGTGTGAACACTGCCCATGGGGGCTGCCTGGGTCCTTCCATGCACCCACATAGGGTGGGGGAGTCTGGCTCTTATTGATCCACCCTCTAAGGAGAGTGGGGTGTGTGGGCTCCCTCAACTCTCCTAGGACTAAGGTCATGGAATTGTGGGCTCTGGGCTGCTGGGTTCTGGCACCAGCATCATTAGCTTCAGACCCACATGTTAAAAATAAGGAAACAGATGTCTTACAGGGTTGAATCACTTGCTCAAGAGCCCCAGTCTCAGCTGTGGGGGTGAGCGGAGTGGAAGGACCCAACAGAGCTCCTCAGTTCATGCAGGTCTGCCCAGGAACATCCCCACAGAATTCCTGGCCATACACAAAATTTTAAGTCTTTCTAGAAAATCCAGTCCTGGAGGGACTTGGCATTCTATACTGACAGGTGGAGGTGGGAGCATGTGGGAGTGGGCAGGCAGCAGCAGAAGGGTCCAGGACTGCTGACAAGGGGGCCAGGGGCACAACACTCTCTGTGGACATACACTGTCTACTGCCATCTCTGCCTGGTGACTCTCTGAGTTAGTTCTGCTCCTGTAAAGAAATGGTTTTTGTTTCTGCATGCTGACATTGCACCCCTTTTCTCTCTTTTTTTCAAAGAAAATGTCTGGACAGAAGCTGCCCAGATGATGGATGCAATCTGTGACCTGCCAGATGGGTTGCAGTCCCCCTTGACTAGTTAGGAGGTCTCTCCAGCAGAGGGTGAAAATGGCTCTAAGTCTTCACTCCCCAGGGAAGGGACACTGAGGGGCACAGAGCCAGGAGTCCCCTTTTCTAGTCTTCTCACAAGCCAGAGAGTGGCAGGATCTGTCTGATCCCAGCTCTTGGCTACTCTGGAGAGAAGCTGCTTGTCACAGCATCCAAGACCCCAGTCCTACACCTTCCCTGCCCCAAGGCACCCCAGCCTCCTGGTCACACCTCCCACACTTGCCATCCCTCACACACACACACACTTCAGGCATTGGCCTCTGCTGCCCACAGCCCTGTGTGCAGCTCCACACCAGCCCACCAGCTCAGGCTCCCCATTGGGACAGGGTGTCCAGAGGGGAGGACCCGGCTGAAAACCCAGAGCCCTCTTCCCACCCCACCCCTGGACTTGGGGATTCCTGCCAGGGAAGTAAGCAAAGCAGAAATTCTAACTTGGTCATTAGGAGGGAGGCCTGGGCCCTGTTGGCTTTTTTTCCAAAGCTCCCAGGTGATTCTAATGTGCACAGGAGTTTAATGCACCAGCTTCCCCAGGGCGGTCTGCATCTTAACTAGGCACAAAGATTTGAGGAGCAATAGTCTGCCCAGGCAGACACTGGACAGGGGCTGCACACAAGCTCAGGACCAGAGGAAGAAGTTGGGAACCCTCTTCCTGGTACAAGCCACCAGCCCTGCAACCCCCTTTCCAGCTCATGCTCACAGCTGGAGGCACCCCAGACCACAGGTACAAAAACCACTTTGAAACAGCAAAGAGCCACACACCTGAGACATTATTTAGACCTAAGGAGAAACACTCACTTGTTAAAATGAAAGCAAACTGACTCCACAGAGGAGAAGAGTTAAAATAAGCATCAAGGCCTGGAGCAAGGCTTCGGGGGTTGGGCCTCATCGTCCCTCCCACCACAGGAAGTCCACCTTGACTCTTCACTAGCTGGCTACGTGATCTTTCCAATGATCCCAGAAATTGCATTTCAGTCTCCTCATCTGCAAAACCCAGCTTCTTCGACCACCACCAGTGGAACCCTGAGAGCTGGCTGAGGGCCCCACATGAAGGAGGTGGGAAATGCCCCAGGTCTGTGCTCTGGGAGGCAGACATGGCCATACCTAGTGGGTTCTGTGAGCATTCAGGCCAGGCCACAGCTATGGAGATAGCCCTGCAACCCAGCTTCAGAGTGTGGCTGACACCAGGAGAAAGAAGCTCCCATCACAGCCATGGGGCCAATGGACAGCTGGGGTGCCCACAGAGAAACGCAGCACTGACCATACTTCAGGTATCCAGCCCCACCCAGCCCTCAGCAGGGCCGGCTTGTCCTGCCAGCCACAGTCATGTGTCCTGGCTATCTTGTGTATCCTGGAGGCTACCTCCCAGCCGACCCCTCCTGTGGATGCAGGGGGTCCGGGGAGCATTGGGACCACTTTGGGCCCTCACCCCTCTGATGCACAGGAGGGGAGCTGTCACCTCGGTCAGCCATGTCTAGGTGGTGGTCCATGGCCCACAGGTGTTCCTAGGGAACTCGAGACTTCCATCCCTAGGTCCAGGGGTCAGGGAGGGACCTGGCTGGCAATCACCAAGAGAGCTGGGGCAGCAGACAGTCCATTAGCCAAAACTGGATCAAATTCAATAAGAAACTGAGATGGGATGGCTGGATAGAAAGAGACTGCACAGAGCCCTTGTGGGAAGAGACATCAAAGGGAACCCCCAAAAGGGAGATGTAAGATCAGAGGCTGACCCCAGAGATGGAAGCTTAGGCAACATCTATGGCACAGTGGCAGGCCAGGGTCTGGTGCAGGAACCAGGGGCACAAACCTAGGGAAATGGGGGTTCAGAAGCTGGTGACAGGGGCGAGGAGAGGATGAACCGACAAGGCTAGCCCTGCCTCCGGGGGCCTCTGACCTGGGACTTGGGAATTTCCCAAACCGCCGACCGCGGCCTGACAGCAGAGTGAGGAGGCCATCTAGCGGCAGGGGCCGGGCCAGTGCGGGGCTGGGGCAGAAGCCGGGGCCACCTGTCCTCAGCAGGGACTCCGAGGAGGCAGGAAGAAGGCAGGGGGAGGGAGTGTGGGATGGTAACATCCACAAGGAAGAAAGGCAGAGCCAGAGGAACTGGACAGCCGGCTGCAGGTCTGACCTGGTTCAGAGCCTATCATGGGCATGAGGGCAGAAGAAGCCCAAATTGTCTGGAGAGGGAGGCAGGGTGTCTGGGCCATGGAGGATTGAGAGTCCCCGCAGAGACTCTGGTGGCTCAGGCTGCTGCCCTGGTTTCTATGACAATAAAAATAAACTGTGATGGTGGGAGCAAGCCCTCCAAAATAAGGCATCTGGCGGGTTTTATGGTCCGTCCTCACTTTATTCTTAAAATCAGGCCAATCTTGGGGGAGGTTGCCCAGGAAGGCTCTCCTGGGTTTCTAGTGCTAGTAGACGTGTGTGTGTGTGTGTGTGTGTGTGTGTGTGTGTGTGTGTGTGTGGCCGTCTCTGACCATCCCTCTGATGGTGAGGGACAGAGGTCCTCTCTGTCCCTTGGGGCTAGAAGGTCTGAGGAAATGACCCTGGTATCTCAATGAGCAAGCACAGTGCCAGCCATGAGCCCTCCCTGCTGTCTGCCAGGAGGGAGCTGAGCCCACTTGGGGCACCCCAAGCCCAGCGGAGCTATGTGGAGAGCTACCCGCCACATCCACATGTCCCTCCAGCCCCTGTGCACCGCCTGGGCTTGTAAAGGGGGGAGCCGGCTGGGAAAGTGGGGGGGGGGGACAGAGGCAACTTGACATGCCACAGTGGGGGCAGTGATGTTATGTCCACCTGTATCCTTTCTTGTGTCTGGTCTTACTGGGAATACACAGCACAGGCACAGGGACACTCCGTATCCTGGGCTCTCCAACTCTGCTGGCCCTGCCCAGAGATTCTGTCCCCTAGGGACGAAAGCAGGGAGGTGGGGTCTTGGTCCGGCTCAGCCTCTTAGACCAAAAGCAGATGCGCTTAAGATGTGCCGCTCCTCCCCCAACCCACCAAAGAAAACTTCACCTGCAAAGGGAACTTGTGGGAGATTTCACATTGTTTGGGGGCTGAACTTCTCCCTGGGCCTCTCCCTCCACTAGACAGGCCACACCAGGGGGGAGCTGTGCCTTCCCAGCAGCACTGGCAGGTGCGGCTACTGCACAGGAATGGCCTTGCCCCCTCCTCCTGTTCCAGAGGAACAGGTGGGGGGGCATGTTCCTTAAAGAAGGGGTGTTGCAGACTTCACTTTTGGGGATTTAGTTGGGACTTTTAGAGATGCTTTTTCTGAAAGAAAGAAGGGGGACTGGGGATGCTGGCATCACTGAACTCCAGGCCCTGGACCCTCCCCTAGAAAGCCCCTCCCTGACCAGAACACTGCTCTTCCAGGGCCCTCAGGGTTCCTGTCCCTGAGGACTAATGGCTGGTTGGGCCTCAGATTGGTCAGCTCCACATGCTGTGGCAAGGAGCCCGCACTGCACACTCTTCTCATCCCTGGCCTGCACTTTGCTCTGATCGATCTGATCTGATCGTGGGGGTGGTGCGTGTGCATGGCCTCGCCCCGCTCACTGCTGCCCCGGGCTCCGTGGCCTCCAGCCTAAGCACAGGCCAGCCCTGCTCCCTCCTCCTCATGGGACACAGCACCCAGACCCTCAGACCCCTTCACCCCTCACCCTGCGGGCCTTCAGTTCACTCTGTCTCTGCCCTGATGCTGCCACCCCATTTGCAAAGTTTTTATTATTACTATTATTAATTACAGCAGTAATTGAAACACAGTCGCAGGGGTTTTAAGTTTTTCTAAGGTGCTTAAAGCATTTCAAAAGGCAATGCTTTAAGTCGAGGTCACTTGTAATTATTCTCAGCCCACTGCTGTGAATATTCCATAGGAAGCTCAGTCCTCTTTCTCCCAAATGCAGGAAGGCCTGTAAGCTCTGGGCAGCTCTGCCCTTCAAACATTCAAGAGACTGAGGATTGAAACTTGGGGGGGGGGGTCTAAGCTGTCCTTTAAAAACTTCAGTTGGTTTTAACTGAAGCACCTACCATTCCAGAGACAGTAAAGGGGGAAGCGCAGAGATGTACACAAAGCGAGGGTAGCTGATGCCATCCTGGGAAGTGCGCCTCCTCCCTCCCGCCCACCTTTATCTTGGTAAAGATTTCTTTTTTTTTTTTTTTTTTAACTCGAGGCCTTCAGGTGAAAATAAAGCAACAGCAGCAACAGGGGAAAAAAAAAAATGTAGTCTTCTTCAGGGTTAACATCAGAAGACAAGCTTGTGCAGCTCCGGCCAATCAGATGCGCCCCTGCCAGCTATAATGTAGCGCTAAAGGCGGCCTCGCTCATAAGCTCCCCGGGCTTGCTACCATTTAAAATCAGACTCTTTTTGTCTTTTGATTGCTGTCTCGAGACCCTACTCCGATGTGTTCCGTTATCAGCGCCCCGCAGCCTGCCATTCCAGCCCCTGCCTGGGTGGGGATCCGCGGAGAGTCCCCTGCCGCGGCGGCGGGCAAGGTTATATAGGAAGAGAAAGAGCGAGGCGGCGAGCGAGGGCGCGAGCCGGCGCGGGGAAGCGAGAGCGCAAGGGAGAGCGCACACGCACACACCCGCCGCGCGCACCCGAGCACAGACCGCACGGGGACAGCTTTGAAGTCATCGGGTTCCATGGGCGAGATGCTGCTGCTGGCGAGATGTCTGCTGGTGGTCCTCGTCTCCTCTCTGCTCGTGTGCTCCGGGCTGGCGTGTGGACCTGGCAGGGGGTTCGGGAAGAGGCGGCACCCTAAAAAGCTGACCCCTTTAGCCTACAAGCAGTTTATCCCCAACGTGGCGGAGAAAACCCTAGGAGCCAGCGGAAGGTACGAAGGAAAGATCTCGAGAAACTCCGAGCGATTTAAGGAACTCACCCCCAATTACAACCCCGACATCATATTTAAGGATGAGGAAAACACCGGAGCGGACCGGCTGATGACTCAGGTAGAAACCCCGCGCCGGGCGCGGAATGTGTTGCTTTGAAGGGGGTTGCCTGTGGCCGGCAGTTCTACACTTACTCGGATTGCTCTCCAGGCAGGTCCCAGGGCGGCTTCACCCTCTTCCTCCCCACCCTCCTGGCCACCCAGCATCTCTTTCTCTTCGCAGAGGAGAATGGAGGTTAAGGGTCCTGCTGGAGAAGTTTAGGGTGTGGGTGTGGGTGAGGACAGGAGGGGGTCCCGCTGTGGCCCCGATTTGATCAGTGTTGCTACAGTGGCCTTCCCCATCCTGCCTCACCCTGGCATGTAACTTGGGCAGACCTTCACTTGGGGGTGTCTGCCCGTTCCAAGTCAGGAGTGGGAATGGAGGGAGGGGTGAGAATGCAGCATAAGCATAAAGCGCCCCCCAGGGCTCTGTACGAATGCAGCCTTGAGCATGGGGACTCAGACCTGCAGGTCTCCCCTTCCTCTGTATCATTCTGTCCTGCCACCACCCCCACCCTGGAGCTCCTCACCAAGAATTCTCCAGTGGTAAAGCCAGGAGGTGTCCTGACAAAAGGCAGGGGTTCCAGAGGCCACCGGGCTTGTCCCTGGCTCTATGGCATAACTGGGATTGCTATTCCAGCCTTGGCAATTGTGCCCATCAGAGTGTGAACCTATCGATATTTCTTTAAGGATGCTCTTTCATTCTCCCAGGCTCAAGGTACCTTAGGGGAGGGACTTAGAACTTACTGGCATTGCATCACTTTAGTTTTCAACCTGCTTGCATAAGAATTAGGGGCGAACAAATATCACTGGGGTGGGGGGAGGAGACGCAAAGCAAAATACGATTCTTCTCTCCTTCCCCACCTCCTTAGAGACTTGCGAGCTGCCAATCTCCCAGCCAGTTCCAGACTTTCTGAAACTCCATGCACGTATAACTGAAGCTAGAAATGGGTTTCCTTGCAAATATAGGTCAACATCCTTTTTATTGCCCTATTAAAATATTCAAGTCCTACCTTTAGGGCTAGGTGCGCTCAGCGCTGACGGAGAGGCGCTGGTGGGCTGCGAGTGCAGGGGGAGGTGCGGATGGAGGGAGGGAAGAGCTACCTCCCTGCCGCCGGCTCCAGCCAGGACCCCGGGCTTGCTGTGGAGCCAGCAAAAGAGAGAGCCCGCGGGAAGCAGAGGAGTGGCAGCAGTGGCGCTCTGCCTCATCAGCTCCCGACCACCTTAAATCTGGCCTGCGAGTGTGGACGCGCGCGCCTGTGCGGGAGAGCAGCGCGAGCTACAATTAACTCTGCACGGGCCACGGGGGTGCCCGGTGCACGCAGCTGGCTGGAGGGAGCTCTCCCGCTAGCCCAGGGAGCCCATCCCCTTGTCCTCTCGCTCCCGGCTGAGGAGCTAGGCGAAGCAGTAGAAAGCGGCGGGGGCGGGGACACTCGTGGTCCCAGAGCCAGAACGGGTCAGCTCCCGCCCTGGGCTGCGGGAGGCGGACGCCGCCGCAGAGAGGGACCTTGGCCCGCGCCCCTGCGGGGGCCCGGGCCTCGCCTCCCGGCCGCCAAAATGCTAGCGCGCAGAGCCGCACGCAGAGCAGACGCGCGTCAGCCCAGCTCACTCGGGGGTCATCGATCCCCGCGGCTTGGCGTCCAGGGCGCCTGGAGCTCCAGCCGCCGGTCCCTGACGCCCCATGCGCCGGGGTGGGGGCCCTGAAAGAGCAACGCAGTGCTGGGGTTGCCTCAATTATCCTGCGTGGGGGCAGGGAGGTGGGGATACAGGGGCCGACCAAGGGCTGGAGGGGGGACAGCGCAGGCTCCAGCGGCCTACCGGGCCGAACCCCCTCCTTGTGCCCTCAGTGCCTCCAGCAGAGCCGGGGCGGGTCCCTGCCCCAGCCCCAGCCGCCCAGGCCCGGGACCCAAGGCTCAGTGGCCCAGCGCTCGGCCACTCTCGCTGCCGCGCGCTGGCAGCATTTGAACTTCTGACCTTCTGTCAACTTCCCTCAGACGAACGAAACGAAAACAAATACTTTTTTCCTTGAGCAGTGGCTATTCCCATTCCCAACACAAAGGGAGGGGGAGGCACAGCCAAAGTGGGGGTTGGGTGGGGAGAACCCGGCCTGGGTTATCTCACAAAGGTCTCTTTAAAACGTGACAGTGGGGGTGCCAGCCTGGGAGGTACCCCTGGCTCACCTTTCCCCTCCCTTCCTTCTCCTTATTCTCAGAGTTGGGGGGCCCAGGGAGGGAGGGATGCGGCAGTCGGTGCCTGGGGTGAGGAAACGTGCGGAGACCTTGGCCCGGAGGTCTGGGCCCCCGGAGAGCCTGCTCACCCGCTGGCCCTCGTTTTAAATCACTACCCAGATTCTGTTCCCAGGTGCGTGTCCCTGCTCTTGTCTCGTCCCCCTCCCTGTCTCTGTGTCTCTCTAATGTGACTGCCGCGAGTCCCTCAACCATGGCAAGATCGTCCCCAGTGGAACTTTCAGAGCAGTTCTGGAACGCTTGAGCTCCTGGTTAATATTAACTCGGGAGAAGGGAGCGCAGACACGCCCGCGGTGCCAGGCGAGGGTGCCGCGGCCAGGGGGCTCCGAGGGGGCAGGGGCTGAAGTGGGGGTTCCCTGGGACGCCGCGTTGAATAGCTTTCCCGTGTGACTTGGGCCTGGGGGACTGCGACGCTCAGGTGTGGGTCTGCGGAGGGTTTTCTGTCTCGGCAGGGAGGGGCTGTTTCCCCTAGTGTGGGGCCGGGGAGTGGTGACAGGGGCATTTAGAGACTGGCTGCAGCTCTCTTTAGAAGTTGGGATACCTTTGCCCGAGCTGGGGGACGCCCACCGGCCATTGGCGGTACCAGTCCCTCCTCGGCACTTCCGGGCGACGCGGCCATGCCGATGGACAGCGGGCAGGAGCTCCGGCGTAGGGAGCTACCTGGCCTCCGCCGCACAAAGCCGGCCGGGCCCCGCGGCCCTGCTGCGCTTCACGGTGGCTGCACAGAGTCGGGCTTGATTCGCGGCACACGACCCAATGAATTAATAACCGACCTGGGCTTCCTGGCTTTGCCTGCGATAGTCCCGCCCAACCGGGGCGGAGGAGCGTTCTGCAGCCCGCCAGCGGAGGCCGCGCCCGGCTTGGGGCGGAGGGGAGGGCGCGTGGGCCACCAGGTGCCAACTCGGGCAACCCTCAGCTTCAGCCTGTCCCTGGCGCCGCCACCTCCTCTCCTGGGGCCCTCCGTGTCCTGCCCAAGTGGCGCAGCTCAGGGTGCTGGGGGCTCTGGGTCCTCCCCATCCCGTCTTATCGCTCCCTGGCCTCCCCAGGGGAATCTGTTTAAAGCTTCATCTGCGGCCCCCAAAAAAACAGGGGAGCTGGGGTGGGGGGCTCGAAATGGGTGTTGCGTGTGTATCGGTGGTGTGCGCCTGCGCACCCGGCTGTACATCCCAGTTCTAAACTGACCCTGGTTTACTGATTGATTTTCATGTAAAACGCGTTCAGTCCTCAAGATGACCTCACTCAAACTCTGCCCTTCCGACTTTTTTTTTTTAACTGCTGGCAGGCCCAGAACCCTGCAAACACTGACCTGTTACCAGGGCAGCCCCCTCTTCTGCCCCCCCTTGTATGTTTAACCCTACAACCATGTCACTGCTTTTTATTGTGCCAGACACACAAGACTTTTCCTGTTTCGAAATTTGTCCTGAGCAGTCCTTGATAGAGGTCTGACCCCGTGTTTCCATCACTCAGCAAAGGTTCCCCTACAATAAAATCAGAACTCTAGCTAGGGACTCTATTTCCATCCCACAACCCGGTTCCAGGCAAGCATCCTTCCTGGCCAGCCCTAAAACCCTCTCTAGAGGTCAACTTGAATTGGTCCCCTGCCCCCACCTGAGCCTGCTTCTCTGGGACATGCCTCTGTCATCAATTGTTCCAGTTCTCCCTTTTCCGAGTTCTGTGCCCCCCCTCCACAGCAGTAGAAATGTCCAGGAGGTGAGTTCATACCCCACACACACTTGATTCAACTGTTTTCTATTGCATCTTTATCTGAAAGTGACCTAACCCCCACCGTCCCGAGTTCCACTTTACCCGGATCTCCACTGCCTAGTCAATGTTACTTTACTCCCAGGGGAAGCGGGAGGGGGCAGTGTGGTTTTGAGAGGAAGACTCCCCAGGCAAAGGGCTCAGAGGCTTCAGGCCTTTCTGGCTCCCCTCCCCCACCTCCTTCCCCTCCCCTTTCTTCCCTCCACCTCTTAAGTTTGCTCTTCAAACCTGCCGGACACCATTCTAGACTGGGGCCAAGACAAGAGGGGAGGAAGGGAACAGGTTAAAGAAAACAAGAAACACAATCAGACCACAGAAAAGCCAGGCAGAAAAGAGTTCCACGGAGAAAAAGAATGTGGCTGTCCAGATAAAGAATGTTTGTCCTGGCCCTGGCCTGTATTGAGAGTTAGGACTCACCTGGCTGCCTCTCCCTGGGCCCTCTCCCACTCTCTGGAGAGTTGCTATCAGCTCCCCACCTCCCTCCCTTGCTCACCTTTGGTTTCCTTCTCACATCAATAAGCACAGGGTTGGGGGAAGGTCCCAAGATAAACCCAAGGCTTTCTATCCTTTAAGAAATACATAGTGCATTTTTCTTTATTTCTACAATTTGCACCCTGGGCCTTGCTCTGGCCTCCTTGGGGGATATTTAACCCAGGGAGAAAGGTGTAGGCTGTCACTGGTGTGAGCAAGGGGCTGGGGAGAGGAGGAAAACCTGGGGCAGCCACTGCTGATGGTGCCTCTTGAGGACACCAGAGTGGTCTGAAACACACAGTTCACTTGTTTCAGAGAAGCTGTCCTTGCTTCTCAGGCCATGTTAGGAAGGCTCTCAGTTCAACCACTCCTATGCCCTGTCCTCTATTCTGCACTGGCTGGGCCCCATTCTGAGCCTGTGCTCCCCACTTTTCTGCCTGAGACTGGGCAGCACCAGCTGACGAAGCGGCTGGGGTGGGTGGTGGTTCCCATGCTAAGGTGCCTGCCTGTTGGGTTCCCCCCTTCTCTTCACAGAGGTGTAAAGACAAGTTGAACGCTTTGGCCATCTCAGTGATGAACCAGTGGCCAGGAGTGAAGCTGAGGGTGACTGAGGGCTGGGACGAGGACGGCCACCACTCAGAGGAGTCGCTGCACTATGAGGGCCGAGCTGTGGACATCACCACATCAGACCGTGACCGTAGCAAGTATGGCATGCTGGCCCGCCTGGCAGTGGAGGCCGGCTTCGACTGGGTCTACTACGAGTCCAAAGCGCATATCCACTGCTCAGTGAAAGCAGGTAAGGTGACCCCAGACCCCTGGCCCTGGAGAGCCATGTCCCCCCCCCCAAAAGCAACTCTGGATCTGCTCACAGAGTTGGCAGTCTGTGTCACCCTGAGGCCTTATTCAAGGGAAAAAAGGGGTGCGGTTTGGGGAGGGAGGGGTCTGGGAGATGACAGTTCCTGTTGCAAAAACATACCCTCACCCAGGAATTGCCCCCCTACCTTTGAGAACCCAAAGGCCCAGGTTCTGCAAGTCCAGAGGTGGAGGGACCCTGGCTTCCGGAGCACTCTCACCCCACCCCGCAGGTGGTGGAGATGGAGACAGCAGGAATGGGGGAGGGGCACTAGGACTTTCCCGGGAGAGAGCGCGGCCCTGCACGTTTAGCCACGTCCGCTGTAGATCCTTCCTCTCATTTAGGGCTTAAGAACCAACTGGGTCCCACCCACAAGTGCAGGAGGTTCTGTCCCCTGCAGCTCCTCTCCCCTCACTAAGAGTGTCTGTGGACTCCAAACTTCACTCACTGCTGAGCCTTTAGGGAGAGGCCTGGTGGGAGGTAATAAGCCCAGTAGTTACCTCTTCCAACATCTGGAGGCTGCAGGCCCAGAAGCATCCGTTCTTATTAGGAGCCCAGCTGGGATGCCTCCCGCGGGGGGCAGGGCCAGCAAAGACGCTGCGACTCCGCGTCTGCAGCTGGAGAGAGATTCAGAGGCTGGTTTCCCTGGGCTGCAACGCCACATGCCGTTGCCTGAGAGGAACAGCCGGGAAGGCCGCCTTATCCCCAAGCACGCAAGCACCTAGGCAGCCCTCGGAGGGCTCGCACGTGTTCAGTTCACAGTGAAGGAAGTACTCACAGTCGGTCCCTCCACCCCCGCAGACTTCCCCATTTGTCTCCCATTTTTATTTTAATGGTATATGTCAGTAGGAAAACACTTTTAAAGTGTCAAGACACACTTCGTAGATAAATAGTAGCTCCTTGTAAGCACGGAAAGGGAAAGCCTGGGAGGGGTGAGGATAGGGGGCTGGATCAGCGGCCTAGTGCTCAAAGGAAGGCGAAGAGCCCCCCCCCCCGGGCTAGCGGAGGGAACCTCGGCCGGGGCTCCTTCCTCTGCCCTGTGGGCAGTGGAGACACGAGAGTTGTCTGGGCCATGCCCGCGCCCTTCCCGGCACTTAGAGGCTGCGCCAGCCGCGCAGAGCCCTTTCCCCGGCCACCCTGTCCGCAAGGTCCCCCTAGCGGGGTCCCTGGGGTTCCCTTGAGGCCTCCCCCCAAAGTGAGCAGCGGTAATCCCGGCCCAGAATCTGGCCTGGCGCGGGGAGCCGCTCATTGGCATTCCGCGCACGCGGGCGGGGGCGCGGCGCAGTGCGTGTCAAGCAGGGTCGTGCGACTCGACGACTCGAGCTCACCAGCGTCCCGGGTCGCATTCCGGGGGGCCACAGAGGCCCTCAACGGCCAGCCCCGCACTTCATGACGGAGAAACCGATGAGAAGATTAAAAACCTTCTGTAATTCCGGCAGGAAGATTCTTTCTCGCAATCTCTATTTGCAAAAAGCATGATCCTGGAGATTGGAATGCGAAGACGACGGGGACCTCCCCGCCCCTCCTCCCAGTTCCCTGCGCTCCGCCCCAGCTTCCATTATTGTCCCCGGACAGTGAGCCTCAGAGAGCCATAGAGGGCTCGAGAAAGCCGGTAGTCAAGGGGCCTTGAGAACCGGGCGCTGCCAGCGCTCGGAACAGGCCCGACCATTTACAATTCAAATGCGCCGTCTTGAGTGTGGAGAGGAGAGGCCTAGCTGTGCAAACAGCGCTGTGAGGCCCGGCTCCGGAGAGGCCGCGTGTGAACTGCACACGGGGGGGGGTTGCACCTGAGCAAATAGGGAGGGGGCGGCCCGGGAGCGGGAGAGCGAGCTGAGAAAGGGGAGGAGAGAAAATGAAGTGTCCCCTCGTCCGAGAGTGCCTCCTATTTATTCCAGAAATCACAATGACAAGGCCAGCCCTTTATTGGATTTTAATTAGAAAATCTACACAAGCCTCGGATTTTCACACCTTGGCCAATTCTCTGGAATGTTTGTCCAGTTGTGACAACTCCGACGGCTATTTTTCACTCCCTGGCCTCGTCCCTCCACGGGCCGACTCCCGGGTCCTGGGCTGGGCGCGGGCCACTGGCGGGCGCGGGGTTTCTGCGGTGCAGCCCGGTGCGGAGCGCAGGAGCAGGGGCCCGGGGCCTGCGCTGGGGGCGGGAGGGAAGGAGGCGGCCTGAGGAATCCGAGTGGAGAGTGAACACCCTCCTGGACTCGCGACCGCGGGGTGTGTGCTGAGCTGGGGGATGGGGCTGGAGGAAGGCGGAAGGGAAGGTAGCCGAACCGGCCTCCCGCGGGAAACGCCTGTCTACCTTTGCCACTGCGAGCCCAATCTTGGAGAGTCGTTAAGAAATGTGCCTGCATTGGGATTTTGTCACTGAGGCGGCGGGTCAGGGGAGGGAGGTCCGCGCTGGGCCAGTCTGGGCGCGTCCTACTCCGCGCCGCACGCACCCCCTGCCCAGGCGCGCCCCCTCTCAGAACTCAACACCCTGTCCCCGCTTCTTTCCTTCTTCTCACCCTCAGAGAACTCGGTGGCGGCCAAATCCGGCGGCTGCTTCCCTGGCTCGGCCACCGTGCATCTGGAGCAGGGCGGCACCAAGCTGGTGAAGGACCTGCGCCCCGGGGATCGCGTGCTGGCTGCGGACAGCCAGGGGCAGCTGCTCTACAGCGACTTCCTCACCTTCCTGGATCGCGACGACAGCGCCAAGAAAGTCTTCTACGTGATCGAGACGCGGGAGCCGCGGGAGCGCCTGCTGCTCACCGCCGCGCACCTGCTGTTCGTGGCGCCGCACAACGACTCGGCCGCTGGGTCACCGCCGGGGGGCGCGCCCGGGCGCCGGGCGCTCTTCGCTAGCCGCGTGCGCCCGGGACAGCGTGTGTACGTGGTGGCCGAGCGCAACGGGGACCGCCGGCTCCTGCCGGCCGCTGTGCACAGCGTGACGCTGCGCGAGGAGGCCACAGGCGCGTACGCGCCGCTCACGGCCCAGGGCACCATCCTCATCAACCGGGTGCTGGCCTCGTGCTACGCCGTCATAGAGGAGCACAGCTGGGCGCACCGGGCCTTCGCGCCCTTCCGCCTGGCCCACGCGCTTCTGGCTGCGCTAGCGCCCGCGCGCACTGACCGTGGTGGGGACAGCGAAGGCGGGGGCGGCAGCCGCGTGCCCCTGCCCGCGCCAGGTGAGGCCGACGCTCCGGGGGCCGCGGGCGTCCACTGGTACTCCCGGCTGCTCTACCAAATAGGCATCTGGCTTTTGGACAGCGAGGCCCTGCACCCCCTGGGCATGGCGGTCACATCCAGCTGAAGCCCAGGAGGCGGGTCGGGGGTTCGGGAGGTAGGGGGGCTGGGGACGCTGCGCAAGATAAGGCAAAAGACACACGGAAAAAGCGCACGGAATGAGACTGAAGAATAATAATAATTAATGGTAATAATAAAGTAGGACAGTCCAAAGTAGACTATAAGGAAACCAAGACCCTGGGAAGTTTTGTTGTTGTATTTAGTTTATATATATTTTTTTGATTTTTTTGGTTATTGTTTTATTTTTGGTTATTTTTTTTCTTCCTCTCCTGGCTATTTATTTGTTTGGTATGAATAGATGTTTTAAATAATATGAACCGGACCTTCAAGAGCCTTAAATAGTTTGTTTCTTGGATAATTTATTATTATCACGTGAACTGTACTCACGGGGGAAAGATTATTTTGTGAGGCCACTGCAACCTGCTCAGAGTCTATTTTTCTACATGTCCCTCGTCTTGTCAGAAAGCAAAGTTCTGTACTCTGCGTTCCTGCTTTGCCGCAATCCTGCTTTGCCGCAAGTGTAAACTCAAACGTGCTTTGTGGGGGTCCACAAATTATATTTTTATACACAGAATTGTAAATTAGATTTTTTGAGAGATCAATACTTAACTGAATTACATTTCATTTTTTGAAATAGTGTAAAATATGAAAATATATTATTTTAATTTAACTAGTTTCCAATGTAACAGCCATCTCCTGTACTGTGTTCATGGTTTAGTACTGGGTTTGTAATCAGCATTCTGGCCACATTCCTGGAAGCCAAGACTGTTACACACACACACACACACACACACACACACACACACACACACTTTCTCACTTTTTTTTTTTTGACAAACTGGAAGAACTCTGTTATTTTTAACTTCAAAGAATTTATTAGAAAATAATATTTTTTAAAAGTGCACATAGTGATGAGCCCACAAGGATGGAGCCTGTAGTTTGTACAGAGAAAAACAAAGGATGTTTTGCATTAATAAATTGAGAAATAACTGCTGTAAATTTACTAAAATGTATTTTTGAATATTTTGTAATAGTTTTATAGAAATAAAATGTGCCACGCACAGACTGGTTAGTATATAATAACTAAGAATTCCTGTTGCAGCCCTTTTTCTTTGCTTTTTTGGCTTCTTTGTTTGGGAAACCTAGTACTGACAGGAGCTCCCAATATTATATTTAGATGTGTTGCTTATACTGTGAATTCAGACTGACTTATGTAGGTAACCAAAGTAGGTAAACAAATCAACTTGTTTATTCTCATCACTGGAGAAACCTCAACTCCATTAGTATTTATTGTGTGAAGTTCTTCCTACACTCCCAAAGTTTGGGGGTGCTGTATGTGGGGACTCTTCTGTCCCCCATTGCCACTCCTTAACTAGCAAAGCCTAATTTGTAGGCCCAGAGGAAGTGGCCCTGCAGGCAGGTCCTGAGCGCTTCCTCGGGGCTCCCTGTGACTGCTGGGCAGACCTCAGGCCTTCCCTGGTCTTGCTGCCTCTGGTCTGTAGGGAGGAGGCCCACTGCTGCTTTCTGAGGTGTGTTGTGCCCTTTCCAGAAAGGGTCCCCAGAGCAGAGGGCCAGGTGATCTCTGAACCTCCTACCCTCTTTTCTTGAGAGTTCCCCCAATCCAAGAGACAAGCCCACTGTGGAATGTGCATTCTCTGCCTGCTCCTCCTGGACCAGTCACTAGAATGTCTTCCAGGGTCCTTGGGCCACACGAGTGACTCCAGATCCAAGTGTCTGTCTGGTGTGGTTGTTAGGTGTGGACTCACATCTGCAGGGCACTGCCCTACTTGAGCGTGTACCGGCAGCTGGTGCCTGATGTCAGCTGAGTTGGGAGAAGGTTCCTCCATGCTTCACGCTGCCCTGTAGATTTGGACAAGAGGGTTTTAGCCCTCAGCCATTGGAAGGGACCAGGCAGTGGATCACTCCCAGATCTTTGGCTTATTGAAGGTGACTGTCATGCTTTGTGCTTTGAGCCATAGTATCTGAACAGTCTGGGCTTTGAAGGGCCAAGATGTATGGGCTTGGGGCCTCCTAGGAGGTTAGGCCTGTGTGGAGGTAGTTCAGGCTTAGGGAGCAGGATGGAACAGACCTCAGTCCCAACTGGTGGGTTCTGGCTCCTGAAGCTAGGCCTGTGGTAGATCTGGCTGCCAGTGACCATCCCCTGAGGTCATGTGCTAGGGCCGGTGGCTTGGCCTCTGTGTGCTCCCAGGGCCCAGGCTCTGCAGGCAGGCGCAGTCCTCATTTTCTCTTGTAAAAGACTTTTCTATGTTCTTCTAGGTAGCTAGCAGGTTCAAGGCTGGTGTTCACAATGGCTTATATTCTTTTGACTGTTTGTGTCTAATTCTAAGTCGGTCAAAGGACACACCAGCTCTTCTGGCTGTGTTGAGTGATCTGATGAACTACCGTGCATCCCATATGGTCAAAAAGAGGGGTCAGGTGTTGGCCAAGCCCACAGGTGCCCACGGCTGCAGTGAGTTTGCTGGTGATGAGGGCACCTTGAGCAGGGCTTCTCCCAGATGGAACACCTAGGCTGCTGGGTGCTGTCACCTGACATCCTGGCTTCTCTTTTTAATGTCTTTCCACAGCTTTCTAGTATGAATTCTTTTTCACAAGTGAGGAAAGGAAACCACTGCATAGAGAAACTAGATACAGGGTGTGACAAAGTTGTACCTCCCCCCCCCCCGGGGGGGGCGCCACTCCTCATCCTCGGGTCAATGGTGCCAAGAGCTTGTGCAAAATGTATGCATGGTGGTCACTGCCAGCCCCCCCAATGACTAAATGCATATCTACTCCTGTCAAAAAACGTGTGTCAGAATGTACTTGAAACTGTTATCTTTGTGCTTTATTGTTTGAATAATTAAAGAAATTACAGAGATGTCTTGCAATGTCTGTTGTGTGGCAGAACCCCTATCCCACACTGTCACCTGTATGCCTTGTTTTCTTGCATGAGGGTGGGCTAGAAATGTGAAAGGCAAGTTCTCACGGAGGGCACGGGCACAGGTCTGTCAGTGGGCAGGTTGGATCAGGCTGTGGGAAGTTGCACTTGGGCAGCAAGACCTGGACTCACCAAGACCTAGGTGTGATGGAGGTGTCCCCTCCTGGTTGCATCCCTGTGCTACCAGTATCACACCCATGTGGGAACTAAGGGGCAGACCTATAAAAAGGCTGGTCAGTGCAGGATCTGTCAAGAAAGCAGCAAAGCACCTTCCCGGGACTCAGGGTCAGAGGGTGTCAGAGGAACTAGCTTATCCCCAGGGTTCTCCAAGGATGAAGAAAAGCTGTCTGGTCCACCCTCCTGCACGAGTGACTCCCTTAAGGGGGCTGAGAGGTCCAGAGCAGTAACTTCCATATGACAAATCACAAAAAATGTCACGAGTCCTGCCCTTTCAAGAACTCTGCTGCATCTGTGCTCTGGGATAGGTTTGGGTTAGTTCTGGCCTCTGGGACAAACCTGGTCCAAGGCCCATTTTCACACAACTCAGCTTGTTTCTTACATTTTTGAATGTTTGAAAGCAAAGAAGTTCTGAAGAATAACAATATTCCCTAACACATGAAAATTATGTGAAACTCAATTTTCAGTGTCCATCAATGAAGTTTTATTGGAACACACCCTGCTCATTCGTTTAAGTGTTATCTCAGCAGCCTCCGCATGAAGACCAAAGGGCACTCTCTCAACTGAGACCATCTATCTGTTTGGTTTTTTTTTTTTGATACAGAGTCTTAAGCTGTCACCTTCCATAGAATGCTGTGGCCTCATAGCTCACAGCAACCTCCAACTCTCAGTCTTAAGCTATTCTCTTGCTTGAGCCTCCCAAGTAGCTGGGACTACAGGTGCCCTCCACAACACCTGGCTATTTTTTGTTGCTGTTACCATTGCTGTTTTAGCAGGCCTGGGCCAGTTGTGAACCTGCCAGACTCTGCGTATGTGGTTGGCACCCTACCCACTGAGTTTTGGACGCCACCCTACTGTCTGTCTCCTGATAGCAAAGGTTTGCCAACCGTCTTTCTAAGATTTCGCATTGAAATCAAGCGTGGCTTTGGGGGTTGAGCTGGGGGAGGAGCAATTGACCATCTTGATGTATTTTCCATCTCAGTGTGAAGGATGGTCTCCTCAGTCCTGCTTCTTCCAGAGAGCCATGGGGGACCTCAGGAGGTTAACAGTCACAGGGAGACGGGGGCAGCCATTTCCACCCAGGGTGTAACAGCAAACTCAGGCTAATCAGGTGTAAGCCACCTGAGAAGAGCCACCTGTCGCCCAGGACCCCAGGAGGCACAGAAACAGTCACAGGGAGCCACTGGCTTTACCCCCGTCTGTGAAAATCACTCCACAGCTGGAACAGGAAGTCTCAATTGGCAGATGACTTTCTTTTCTTCTTTGACTGAGTTCAATTTGTTCAAATTAAGAAAAAAAATTAGCAATCCACACTTTATAAACAAATGCTCATTCCTATTGAAAAGAAGCGTGAAAACTGGTTTGGAAGATTCCATTTTAGTGACTTTGGTTTGGGGGATGAGGGCAGCTGTGCTTCCAGATGGGGGAAACTGGTTTTAAACAGAGGGGTGGGAAATCAGAAAACTGAAGATATATTAGAGGAGATATTTTGCCAGAAATCAAAAGGAAAAAATTGCTCCACATAACAGAACTTGATTGGAATCATAACTTCCAGGTGAGGCCTAAGTGTTTGCTTCCAAAGCAAAAAGACATCCTTCCCCCTCCTCCCCCCAACACCAACCTTCACCCTGCTCGGCAAATGTCCTTCCTCCAGATCTCAGGGTGGCTCCTGGATTCACTTCCAGAGCACAGCAATCTGAAGGCAGCAGACAAACCCACTGTCCCTGCCAGAAGCCTCAAGGCCCCAGGCCCAGCCTGCCCACTTGCTTGCCCAGGTCATCTGACTCCCAGCTGAAGCTCCGCGCAGGCTTGCCGGAGATCTGCTGCCTGTCTCAGGTGCCTCAGCAGAAGGGGTGTTGGAGGACTGCTACTTGCCATTTCAGAAAGAGAGCCCGGGCAGTCACTGAGTGGGGAGCTGAGGCATTGCTGGGCCTCCTTGTGTCTACTCAGTAGAACTTTAGTTTGTTCTTTCTGTTGGGGTACATGGGGGAGGCATAGTCACTCTTCCAGGCCTGAGGCCTCTGATGGTGCAGGGAGCCAGGACTGGTGCCTAGCCCATCCAGAAGGTCCCATGCAGGCATCCTCCTGGGCTGGCTCCCTGGTGCTGTGCTGCAGAGTGCCTGTCACCTCCAGTGAGACCAGCAGCTGCCCCTGCCCTGGAGTTCCTGCATCTGAGCCCTTCCACTTTCCCCGACTGCACTGGGGTAGGCCATCTTCCAGCTCCACCTCTGTGTTTGCTGGGTCCCAAGGGGTTTCAGGAGCAGGAGGCAGCTTCTGCAATCCAAGGGCAGCTCCCCAGTGGTACAGGCCAGTCTCTCCCCCTCCTCAACTCTTCATCCCTGGGGCCCCTTCAGTCCTGTATCCATGCTGGGTCACTTGGCCCGCCCACCCAGAGGGCAGCAGCGAGGGGTGGTACAGGGTCAGGTGACCTGCACATCTGTGTCTTCCCCTCTCTCCACGGGCTGCCTGTCTAGGCCTGCTGTCCCCACACTGGGTGTGGCACCTGCCACAAGCCCCCACCTAGCACAGGCACCATGGTAGAGAAAGGCTCCTCCCAGCGAGGCAGGACTCCATGGAGCCTGCGAGGCTCTGCTGTCCAGCGGAGGTCATGGCCCAGCCAAAGGACTCTGGGCCCCAGCATGATTGCCCAGTGATCCACCTTTTAAAAAAGGACATGGCCACAGGGATTCCTGTGGGAGCCTTGAGAAGGGCCAGGAGATAGAGCTCAGAAGTCCCTGGAGAGTGGGCAGCTCCCAGGCCAACCCCATGAGAACACTGGACTCTGAGTCCTGTGGCCAGTGCTGGCTGGGTTCAGTGGAAGGCTGGGGGAGGAGCCGAGAGGGAAGACGATGGAGCTGGCCGTCAGGACAAGAGGAGGAGGTGCAAGATGCAGTGACCGCAGCAAGACCTTGACTGAGGCAGGAGGAAAAGCCCTCCAGCACCTGAGTCACTGCAAGTGCTGTGGAGTGCCAGGAACCGTGGGACCCATGGTCACGGCAACCCCATGAAGCCACAGTTGTGAGCATGCTGAGTATTCCCACTGTGCAGATGGGGGACAGATCTGAGACAGGGGCATAGGACCACATGGTGAGGGGGGCAGACATGGCTCAGGTGACTGGTTGCTCACCTGCCCAGGTGCCCAGGTTCCCAGTTGCCCACATACCCAGGTGCTCACATGCCCAAGTGCCTTTGTGTCTGGGTGTCCAGGTGAACAGGTGCCCAGGAGCTCAAGTGCCCAGGTGCCCAGCTGTTCACTTGCAACAGTCCCCCAGAAATGAGATCTTGGCTGAACTAACAGAAGTTCCCAAGGTAAGGATGGTGAGCGCTCTGGGGCACCAGCTGTCTACGTGGAGGACAGAGCGGGAGACGCCCAGATGCTCAGGCAAGGGTGAAGGGACAGCAGGAGCATCCGCTTGAGAGAGCAGCTCCTCCTCAAATGAAAAGCATCCGGGAAGGTTCAGGACCCATGAACAGCTGCACTCTGGGCTTCAGCTGACCTGGGGAAGCTGCACACGGGAACGAGGCTGGTGAGACACAGCTCCACTCCAGGATGACTGGCAAGGTCTCAGGCCCAGGAAGCAGCACCCACTCCCGGCCCATGCCCTGGCCTGGCCACCGCATGGGACCTGCCTGGTGTTAGTCATGAGGAAAAGCATCTCTCAGGCTTTTTGTCCTTTTTAACAAAGAATTTTCAGAAACACAAATCTGACAGGAGTGCTCACAGAATGTCCAGAAAATGTGTGTTCCTCAGTTTGCTGTGACTTGTGTCCTGACAGTCCCATGTAGAACCCACGGCGAGAAGCACGTTTCACCCTGGCCACATGTAGCCGCGCCTCTCTGAACCAACATGTCACAAAACACACGTGCCCTCACCACCACGTGTGCCCTGGCCACCTGCCATTTGCTCCGGGACTCTACGTACATCCAAATTGGTTGACTAATTGATTTCAGTACCCGCCAGTGGGTCATGAGGAATAGTTCAGAGTCGCTGCCCTGGCCACAGCCTGAGAGAGAGAAGAGCAGAAGGGAGGTAGCAGAGGGCACCCTCCCTCTCAGGACAGTGCAAGTGAGGCCTCTGCTTGAGGAAGTCCTTGGGCCCAACACAGCACACTCCCTCCCTCCAAGGCCCCATCCTTCCTTCTCCACTGGAGCAAAGGTGAGGCTGGGCCTGCAGGCAGCAGGAAGGAAGGAAATAGAGGGAGAGATGGTGAGTTCCAGCACCAGGACTCAAAGAGGATGGCTGGAGGAAGAGAGCGAGGAGGGAGCGTTGGCTGAGGTGAGGGGCCCCCGATGCCTGAGCACTGGGCTGCCCCAGGGGCCTGCCTCAGCAGAGCCAGTGTGTGGGAAAGTCACAGCTGTGTAAAGTACCAGGCACTGGTCTGCAGTGCAGGCTGGGCTCATTCGAGTGACGCTGGGGGCAGCAACACCTCCCCACCCCCACAATCACCTGATGAGACTTCGCTGACTTTAAAAACTATCGATAAATTTGATCATTTGTCCATATTTTCTAATTTAAAATAAGAAGCACATTTCAAGACACAAGAAAGTGAACTTACTTCCAAATGCACAGCTCCCACTCAGGTCGTCCTGGGGAGTGTGGGTCCCACAGCCCCTCGTGGCCTGGGCTGAGCCCTGTGTGCCTCCCGTGGACAGGGAGACAGAGCAGGGAGGCAGCCTCTGGGTCTCTAACCCTGATGTGGTCAGCAGGGTGCCAGCTCATACCACCCTGGCCTCTTTCACCTCTCCCAGATCTGAAATTGAGAACAACCCAGTGTGACCCCCATGCTGGAGCCCAGGGAGGCACATAACAGCCCAAGGTCCCCCAGACCCCTGAAGAGGCTCAAACTGTCCCTGACACCACAGTGGCCACAGCTGCCCCCTCCCCCAATGCGGAGCTATTTATAGGAAGCACTCCCATAAGAGTCCTCAAAGACTAGGTGTTCAGTCAAAGGTGTTCCCTTTTTAGGTCAGGGAACCGAGTTTAAAAATACTTCTGTTCCATCTGCAAGTGTGCCAGACAGCGGGCTGGAGGCTTCTGTTATCCTGAGCAGCTCCAGGCAGCTTCCCCAGGTGGACCTTCTAGGCTGGGCAGACCTGCCAGGCTCTCCTGTGCCAGCCCTGTGTCTGGTGGGGTAGGCCGGTGTGTCTCCCTGCCCAAAGCCCCCTCTGGCTGCTGCTCTCTCTTCTTAGGAACCCCAGGTGCCTGGCTGCTCCCAGCCCCTCCTGCACCCCTGGTGCCCTGGAGGAATAAGCAGGGCCCAGAGGTCTCCCAGGGGAAGCTGGGTTCTGGCCACCTCCTGCCCACACCACAGAGAGCACACAGGCACCAGTCACCACTTGGGCCTGTGGGTGGAGTGTCCGAGCTGTGCAGAGGGGTGTGTGTGTGAGCAAATCCGGGTGTGAATGGTGTGTTCGTGTGTCTCTGTGTGTGAATGAGCACACGTGTCTGTGCATGTACATGTGTGCGTCTGTGTATGATTTTGTATCTGAGAGTGTAGGTGTGTATGTGTGTACGTGTGCAGGCGTGTACATGAGTGTGTGTGTGTACGAGGAACAGGGGCAGGGCAGGGGCTGAGGTCCATGTTGGGGAGGAGGAGGGAGGGTCTCCTCTGATGGCAGTTAAGACCCAGGTGCACTCTGGCTGCATTGGGCAGTGTTTGGGGACCAGCCTGAAGCTGGGTCAGAATAAGCATTTGTGACCACACTTAATTTGGGGGGCACCTAGACTGAGTGAGCACAATGAGGAGCAAGCCAAGAACATCAAGCCTGGAACACAAACACCTGAGAAGAGGGGGACTCCCGGGACAGGCCCGGTGGGCCACGGCCGCCAAGGAGACCGTGCCTGGGCAGCCCCGCCACCTCCCCCTCCAACACTATGCTGAGGAGGCCAGGCAGGCAGGCTGCTGACAGCACAGAGGACTCGGGCCACTTCCGTCCGGCCCAAAAGCTGCCGGGCAGCATCTGCGCAGAACAGCAGCTCCAAGCCCGGCCTATGCTGAGGCTACAGGAGGTCTGGGGCCCATGTGCTCGTCCTTGAGTGTCTCAGGGTCTTATGTGGAAAAGCAGGCATTGGCAGCTGACATGAGTGGTCACAGGGCCACTTCCATCCTCCTTCAAGTCCTTCCTCCTACCTGTCTGACCACTAATGGCCCAGCAGCTCTGACCAGGCCTCAATTTCTGTAGACCTGGTAGTGGTCTCTTCATGATTCAGGTGAGAACAGAACTTTCAGGAACTAAAAGGCTTTCCCATTGTGGCTCAGGTCCGGGAAGAGGCAGGGCCAAAGCGCCCCATTGGCCACTCATCTGGTCCTGCCATGCAAGGTGTGCATAGGGCTGAGCCCATCCCTCCTTCCTGATGCCCATTCCTTTGCCAGGCCCTGCACCTGCTCAGGCCAGGTCTTGCTACCACACTCACTCCCCGCTCCTCCTTCCAGCCCCTGCTCGTTCGGACAGAAGTTTGGGACCCCGCCTAGAGTCTCTGGAGAATGAAGAGAGAGGAGGACAGGGGTCTCACACATGGAAATACTGACAGTCGGCCTGAGAGTGAGAACGGGGTGAAGGTGGGAGTGGAAAGTAATCCATCTTTTTTCACAAGTGGCAATGTTATCAGAGCCTTGGCATTTCATGTATCCATTGACTCACTAATTCTACTTAATTAGAATTCATATCAAGGACATGATTGTAGATTTGCACGTGACACAGCTACTGTTAATCGTGTGTTCTCTGCAGTGCAAATCTGGGCAGCAGCATTATATCACTGAAGAACACCTCCCCCAGTAAGCAAGTATTTACAACATAATATATCCTGAAAAAAGCTGGTTCCAAACATGACCCAGAGTTGGAGCCTGCACGTGTGTGCACACATCAACACCTGCAGCACACGCCACACTCTGGGGGTGGTGAGGTGGCAAATGCCTTTATTTACTCTCTATCTACATAGTCCAGATTTGTCTCAATGACAATTTACTACTTTGTAAACAAAAATAAAGTATTTTAATTTGAAAACATTGAATGAATTGTTTGTTTCTTTTTTCCTCTCCAAATCTATCCTAGTTTTACCTGGTCACTAGTAAACCCTGGGACAGGGGCCACAAGGATGGCTTAGCAAAAACTTCAGTGATCTGGGGGCCTCCGCTCTGCTACTGCTTCTAAAACGTGTAGGGTATTTTTAAACGGAATATCTGCACTGATAGTCTTCATCTTTTGATGGTGATTTTAGCTTTTTTGAATTAACACTCTAAACACTTCCTGGAGTGTTAGGAGGAAAAGGAATGAGGGGAAAGAAGGAAAAAAAGGAAAAGAAAAGGAACAAGGTGGGAGTGACCATGAAGCAACAAGAGCAGGCTCACACCAGAGCCCAGAGAGGTGTTTCTAAAGTCTTCTGGTTGATGGGAAAAGTGCACATTCTCTCAAGGCACCTCCTTGGGGCCTGGAAAACTGGGTCTCAAATCTGGCCCAAGACCAGCAATGTCCCCAGCAAGCCAAGGCAGCCATGCAGGATTGAGTTCCCTCACTGGTCCAGCCCAGTGCTGGTGTCCTCAGGCCTTTTTTTTAAGACAGTCTCACTTTGTTGCCCTTGGTAGAGTGTTGTGGTGTCACAGCTCACAGCAACCTCAAACTCTTGGGCTTAAGCGATTCTCTTGCCTCAGCCTCCCAAGCAGCTGGGACTACTGGCGCCCCCCACAATGCCTGGCTATTTTTGTTGTTGTAGTTGTCCTTGTTGTTTGGCAGACCCAGGCTGGTTCACACCTGCCAGCCCCGGTGTATGTGGCTGACACCCCACCCACTGAGCTACAGGTGCCCAGTCTGTTCTCAGGCTTTTTAAGCCACGCCATCAAGCTAGCTCTCTGCCACCAGAATTGCACTCTCTGCTCAAGGCAGGTACCCTGCTGTAGAAACGCCCCACATAGGGCACACAGTGAAGACAGACGGAAAGGATGTGTTTCTTCTCGTCCACCAGCTGTTGGGGCAGGGGTGGCATTTTGGGATGTGAGGGCTGGTTTTAGCTGGGCCCCCAGGTTCCCACCTCATTGGCATCAAGGCCTTAGCAGAGACAGGGCTTGCCTCATGTTGCTCTGAACTCTGCTCCTGCCATGGGTATGACTTGGTTCCAGATCAAATCACACTGCAAGAGCAAGTGGTGGGCAGAGCTTAGAGGTCATGGACACCTCAAAGCCAAGGGCCTGGGGCCTCAGAAGGGGACACCAGTCTGTGTACAGCCAAGGTGTTGCTGTTTGTCCAAGAAGCATGGAGCTTATAACCGACATCTCTGCTGAAAGCTTGGCAGGGCATCAGTCAGTGGACACCCACTGTGTGCTAACTGGCACAGCTGGAGGCAGTCATAGCCAGCAGTGACGGGAGTTCTGGCCCTGCTGAGGACATGCTCACAGGGCTTCTCATCCCCACCCACAGTGCCCTACGCCAGGTGATGGCTGTGGCCACGGTGTGCAGCCACAGTACGCCTGCAACAGGAGAGCTGGGCAGGTGCCCCCAGGGAAGGGGCAGAGGTTCAGGTGGAGGTACCTGCCAAGGGACTGGGGGACAAGGCAAGTGACCTCAGGCCAGCCTCCCCCTTTGTAAGAGATTTTGTACGACTGTCCCTCAGGAGCATTCCACTGAAGACACAAGTAGCCCTCCAGAGCCACTGCACTTCAGCAAAGGGTTGCTCCCCAGGGAAATGGGAAGGGCAGGGACGCTAGCAGTTGGCGCTCCTGGGGGCCCTGGGTGGCTACAGCCTCTTGGTTCCCAGGTAAGTCCCTCCTGCCCCCCCACCCCCAAAAAAGAAACAGCAAGGACGGCAGGAGACTGGCCTGGGACCTCCCGGGACACTCATCCGGCTCCGTCTGGCGCCCCTTAGTCCTGGCCAGGGCCCAGCAGAACAGGTGCCCAGCCTGGGGACCGCCACTCCGAGGCCAAGCCTGTCCCGCGTGTCCCTGGCTTACAGCGCCCTCTGGTGGGAGCCGCCCGCCAGCTCTCAGGTGGACCGCGAAGGAACCAAGGCCCAGGCTGGCCTTGATTAGGGAACCGGGTGCAGTGAACCCCCGCGGGCACTGCACCCCGGGCGGGGGCTGTGAGTAGCTGTGAATAAAGCTGCTGTCCCACATCACTGTCAGGTGTCCGAAGCTTGTGCGCCCCAGAACCAAGGCCCGACTCCCGCCCTCACCGACGGGATGAAAGGGCAGCGCTGGACACAGCCTGGGAAGTCGCGCAGGGTCGCTGTCGCTACGCGCTGCCCCCGCAGACTCCACCGGCCCAGAGCGGCCTCACCTCCCCATGGGGGCGGCTTCCCAGGCATTTCTGCCATTTCAAACCCCCACCTGTCTCCCCACCAGAACTTAGTCACGCTACCAGCTGACACCCTGGGTTCCGGGACGCCATTCCACACAAGGGGCTACGTGAGGTGCTGGTCACGGGTGAAATCCCTGGGCCATGGCGGTGTCATCACTGAGGCTTCTCAAGCAAGGGCGAGTTAAAGGTTGGCGGCTGGGAAGAGCACTTTGAAAGATACCCTTTATCATTCTCTCTCCTCCCTCGTGACTGTGCAATGTTTTCTAAACACCTGAGAATCTATTGAATACACGTCCCCCTTTATCCTTTTCAATGTGTACTTCCTAAAAGTTCGGATGCTGTGACAATCACCCCGCAGAATCGCATATGGCCACACTCTTACCCAGCTACACCCCATCCCATCTCTCCAGCCTCCCCCAGGCAGGCTCTGTCTGTCCTATGGCCTTGTGTCCCCTAGACAGTCTGCCCCAGAAATCAGGTCACATGTGGACTGAAGGTGCGTGTGTGACCTGAGACTCATTCACACAGCCCCCATGCTTTTGCACTTGGGTAGTTTTTGATATTTGCAATTACTGCTGCAAAATGACATCATGGGTGTTGATGTATTATTGTTGGGATTTATGCTAGGGTAGCCCTGCAAGAGATTGCAGGTGGAGGAAAATGCACAGTGTGTGGGTTTGGTTCCATTTCGCCTTCTCCCAGCTGCGGCAGCGCCCACCAGGGGCAGACTGCGCCCTCTGCCGTCTGAGGGTGGGAAACGTCACCCGCATGCACACCCTCTTCCCAGGAGTGAAGCTGCACATCTCACAGGGTCAAAGGCCATTTTATATTTCCGTAAGTTGTCTGTTCATATATTTTGCCCATTTTTCTATCTTTTTATATATTTTTTGAAACAGAGTCTCACTATGTCGCCCTTGGTAGAGTACTATGGCATCACAGCTAATGGCAACCTCACACTCTCCGACTTCAGCGATTCGCTTCTCAGCCTCCCAGTAGCTGGGACTACAGGCACCTGCCACAATGCCAGGCTATTTTTCTGTTGCAGTTGTCATTGTTCCTTAGCTGGCCATTTTACTTTTGCCCATTTTACTTTTAGACTTTCGATCTTTTTTCAGTTTTGTAAAGTTCTCTCATTATTTGAGATCTCAGCCCTTTATCTCAGCTAGAAGCAGCTGGAGGTACTTTCTAATTCTGTCCTCTGTTTTGACTTTGGCTGGTAGCATTTTTTACTTATAAACTTTTTTCTATTTTTACATCATTACATTTGTTTATCTTTCGTTTAATCTGGATTTCGAGGTGTAGGTAGAAAGCCTTCTTCTTCACGCTGTCTTCCTGCACTGGTGTGCTTAGGTCTCTTACATTTAGCCTCTGGGTCCATTTACTCCTGTCTATACTGCAAGGAGTGAACCTAATTTTATTTCCTAAGTGCTTATGGTGTTGAGAGAGCTGAACCAAGAACAAAAGTGTTTCTTCATTCATCTAAGTCAAGAGCTCATGTCTTTCAAGAGGGCTTTATAATTTTCATTTTGAAAATTTTTAATTATTCCTACTTTATATTTCTTGTTGCAATTATAAATGGAAATGTTCTCTTTAATCCTATCCTTTAGCTGGTATTTGTGTATACAAGCCTATGAATTTTCAACTTTGATATCCTGATACCTTAATTTTTATGTTTTAAAACTAATTTATTATTGATTTCTCGGGTTTTTCCTTATATATTTTCATGACATCTGCAAGTGAAGTAATCTTATTATTTTCAAATTCATAAGCCTGCAGTTATTTCCTCTTGCCTACTTTCATTAGCTAATCTCTCCAGCACAAAGTTAAATAGGCCCAAGGGAAGCAGGTGCCCTGGCCCGGTCCTGATCTGGGCAGGGATGTCTCCCAGGGAAGAGATGGGATCTTCTGCCTTTCAGATTTGGGTTACTTGTATTTTAGTATGTTAAGAAAAGACCCATCTATTCCTATATTCCTGAGACTTTTTATTAGAAATGGGTGTTGAATTTGGCAAAGGATTTTTTCAGATATAACACAGTTTTTCTTATACCCATTAATATTGTGAATTACATTAATAGATTTCCTGCTACTAAACAACCCTGGCACTTGTGGGATAAACTTCACTTGGTCATGGTGAATTATTTTCTAAATGCTGTGATTCTTAATGTAGTCTTGGGTTCAATATTTTATTTAGGATATTTTGCATTGATATTCATAAATATTATTTGTCGGTAACTTTCTTTTTTTGTGGTATCTTTCAGGCTTAGATACTGATGATGTATTTGCTTCATAAGAAAGACGTGACACTTTTCTTTCCTTTTAAATGATTTGAAACAATTTAAGTAGCAGCAGTTATACCTGGTCTCTAAATGTTTGGCAGAATTCCTCTGCAGAGAATATCACTTAAAGCACTTAATACCACAGAAAAGAACCACACACTTGAAATGGTTAAAATTATAAATCTGATATCATGCGTCTTTTACCACAATGAAGTCCTTTTTATGAATAGTAACTGCCCCCCCCCCGCATTTTTTACTTTATTTGCACTTTCTTTTACTCTTTATTGGCTATTTTAAAAAATGTTTCCAAAGAACCAGGATTTTAATTTGTTAATTTTGCTAAATAGGTATTTTTGCTTGATTAATCCAGACAGAATTTCCGGAAGCTTCAGATTGCACCATTGGAATGGTCCTTATCAATGCTCCCAGAAAGGGACAATTCTTGGAACTGTCAGCAAGTCTGCCTGTGAGTGTGCACAGTGGCAACAAGTCCGCAGGAGGCAGCAGGGAGCAGGCCTGGCAGGTGGCCCTGCATACTGAGAGCAGGTAAGAGGCGGCCACACCTTTCAGACACCATAGCTGCTCTCCCAGAGTGAGAAAATACTCTCCCCAATGTTGAATTTCAGAGTCTAAGATTGAAAACACCCAGGTCCACTCTCAAAGCTGGGCTAAAAGCTTACATGGGGTGGGGGGTGCGATACCTGCTTTTGTCCCAAGTTACCGCCATCAGAAGACCCATCTTGGGGCGCAGGCAATGGGTCCAGCTGTCCTTTCTGGGGTACTCGCATTAGGACCCATTTCTGAAACCTATGTTGGCAGCAGAGGCTTTATCCAGGGGCCTTCTATGCTACGAAAGCTTCATGGTCACTTAATCATGAGCTTCCTGGAAAAGACGTGAGGGAGAGTGACAGGGGTTGGAGGCCTGTTGGCCCATCCCTGCTGGCGCCTGACACTATTGGAGCAGTCCTGGCTTCCGTCACTCACGGCTGTTTGCATTCAACTCCAACTTTCTCAAGGCTGACCTTTGAGGCTGCAGACGTCAGTGTGGCTGTCCAGGACTACGGTATGTCTCCCTAACATGGCAGGGGTTTCCCAGGGTGGTTCTTTGGGGTCTCGGGACCCCATGAAGCTCCCTCCCCTGGAGGTGCTGCGTGGCCTCGATCAGCTCTGGAAACTCCATGGTGCTCCCTGCCCTGGAGGCCTAATGGGGACCGAGTGTCACCTGGACAGCAGGCTCACAGCACAGCCAAGGAGCCAGTCAAACTGACCCCTGTGCAGGGGGGAGGGAGGCAAAGCCACCAATGAGCTAAGAAGGAGCTGAGCTCCCACTTCCTTCAAGGACAAAAATATATACGAGATTGGGGACAGGGACTGTGACAGGTGCACAGCTGCTTGAAACACATCTGGTTCCATTTTTCTCAGGTCTCAGAATGACATTGCTGAAATCCAACACTTGGTTCCTACAGTTGGGTAAGGAGCAGTCTTATCCCAAGGGTGGGTGATGCCAGTCCACAGATGACAGGCAGATAGGGAACAATGTCCAGCCTCCATGTCCTGTAGTCCACTGAGAGGGTGGCAGGGCCTAGGTCAGCTTGCTGACTTCAACCCCCAGTCTGGTCCCATGCAGCAAATGGAGACAAATGGCTTCACTCTGTGCAGGACAGGCCCACCTGCCCCAGAGGACGTGCATGGCTCAGCTCTGTGCACCAAGCCCCTTATTCTGATCCACATCAGGCCACAGAAAGGGCAGGAAGGAACTTTTCTCTCGTCATAGCCCGAGGCAAGGACAGCAAGAAGGCTCCACTGTCAAACACAAGGTTGTGGCCACTGTGGCCACCGCAGCCACCGCCTCTTGAGGCAGGGCATGACAGTGCTCCATGCTGCCATGTCTTAGGGCCACAGCTCCTCAGCTTTGAGCTTTTCCTACAAACTCTTTCACTACTCGTGTTTCCTCTGACTTAATTATACATCATCTCCTTGAAAACAAGGAAATACATTTTTTTTTAAGAAACACAAAGTCTCACTTTGTCACCCTCAGTAGAGTGCTGTGTTGTCACAGCTCACAGCAACCTCCAGCTCTTGGGCTTAGGCGATTCTCTTGCCTCAGCCTCCCAAGTAGCTGGGACTACAGGCGTCTGCCACAACACCTGGCTATTTTTTTGTTGTAGTTTGGCTGGGGCTGCATTTGAACCTGCCACCCTCGGTATATGGGGCTGGCACCTTACTCACTGAGTCACAGGCGCTGCCCCGAATTACATTTTTGAGTTAAGAAAAGGACCCCAAGATGAGGCAGGAGGTCTCATGCAGCTCACATTGCTGCCACCTGCCAAACCTGCTTTGCAGAGGCGCCCTGGGCCTGCTAAGACCACACAATTCGTTGCAGAAATATACACCCAGACCTCCTGGGGTCTGGGTAGCTTTGGGGAACAAAGATGTGAACATACAAAACCTTTACAGTAGCTTCTATTCATAAATCTCTCTCAAATTCAAAGCCCCCCACCCACCCCTGGTTTTCTCCCTGAATTTCCTGTGTTTCTGCCCATCTTCTGTAAAGTTCCCATTATTCACAACTACAGATTTTACATAAAGAATGACTTATTCTTGGAATATGCACTAATGAGAGAAAATTGTTTTTTACTCTATCATCACATGGTATTTTTGGATAATTTAGGTTTTAAAATTCTATTAAATCAGATTTAAGAAATTAATCCCATGTCTTGTCACAGATCACTTCCTGCTCCATCTCCACTCCCCTCCACATCAGTCTCTTTTCTTTCCCTCTTTCTTCCTTAGGTCTAAACTAACACATTTTTCTTCCCAGACTTTTTACAAATAGGGAGAAGAGGACGCCAGCACACAGTATCTCTTGAAGTAACTATAGTTTTCTGAGACAGGAGGTAGCTTCTGCTGTGGAGCCAAGAGGTTCCTGCAGCCACCATGACTATGCACCGGGGGCCACCCTGCTTGCTGAGAGCACCCATTTGTGTGTCACTGGGATTAAAACACCAGTTATGCAAGTGTGAAATGCACGAAGAACAGGCCAAGGCTCAGGTCTGGGACGGCTCCCTTCTGGCAGCGGCCTTACACAGCCTGTGCCTAAGGGATCAGCACAGGCCAGGACCCTGGTGACAGCTGTGCTCTTCCCCAGCACCCTCCAGCGGCCTCAGTCAGACACCGCACACTGGCCTGGCTGGACCCAGGGTGACTCGGAAATTCTGCCATGCCCCAACTGTTTAAACCAGTCACAGCCACTGGCCCGCAGATTGTCCCACCAAGGGTGACAGAGGCCTCAGTAGGGGAAGCCTCATACCTCCCATCAAACCCGAGGGACAGTAGGGGATGGCATTTACTGAGAACGGTGGTCCTTTCTACAGGTAAGAAACTGAGGCTTTGTAGGGGTGAAGTGCATCAAGTGGGTGGAGCCAGTAACCGCCACCCCCTTAATCCCAAACACAGACCCGACACCAAGACCCGGTGGGTGGGAAGCCCCAGCAAGGGGCGGGGCCTGTGAAACTTTGGGCTCGTCTCTCCTTGCTGCCTCCTTTAACAATGTTTCCTGAAAATGGAGCTACTTTACTTTAAAAAATTTTTTAAAATAGACCATGAATTCCAAGCAGTTTTCAGGAACATGAAAAATGCTTTATGCTACATTAAATGAAAAATGGACACAACAGTGTTAAGCACCGATCCCAACTACTCACAGCACACAGCATTCATACACGGGGCAGTGAGCAGGGCATGTGGGCAACTATTTTTCTACATTTTTAGCCTTTTATTATAATGTTATAATACAAGTCTCTTTTGAATAAGGGTAGAAATTATTTGTAGTGCTTCAAAAAACTTAAAACTTCCCACCTACTCACTAGGATCAAATGCGGAGACTATTAACTCCCCCACCCAAAATAAAACAGATCTTACTTTGACCCTGGTCACTTCAGAGTCACGCAGAGCAGGCATGGCATGTGAGACAGAGGCGACCCTGACCTGGTTATGGGACCAGTGATTACATACTTGTGCCCAAGCCACAGGCTGTACCAGAGGGGGCAACCCAAGGGACTAGTGGTCAGCCCCCTTCCTTGGAGAAAACACTACTGAGTCCTCCGAGGCAGGGTCGTAGTTGCTATCTGTGCACCGGGGTTAACGTGGTGTAGACAGATCTGAGTGGTGAGAGAATGGAAGCCGCAGAATCACAGTAGAAACTGAAGATTTTATTAACACACCTTTCACATTACATACAGTATAGTTCAAACACACTTTTTGGTATGAAGTCACACAAATGAAACAACAATACATTTGCTTTTCAACTATGTCACTACTATTCTTCACATATATTCCTGAGAAAGTTCCCACAGCTGTGAACGCAAAGTGAACAGTGAGGTCATGTCATTCCCACAGACGCCAACTTCATGTGTTAGGGAGAAAACAGGAAGTAGCTCAGACCCAGAGGACGGCAATCCAGGCATCTCTGGATTTCTGAACTCGCAATGCTCCCAATCAACACAGCGCTCCCCCCACCACGCCAGCGCTGCCCCCGGTGCGGCATATCCAGCGCACGCATCAGGGCCGGGAGGGCCGGTCAGTGAGAGCAGAAACAAGGGTCAGATGGCCATCACTTCCAAGCGGAATGAGAGGCGCGCTACTAATAACACTGAACCCATGCACAAGAGGTCCTGCAAAAGTAGAGGGGATAAGAAACAGAGGTGGGTGATTAATGACATGGCCAGGTGCACGCCACAGGACACTGGCATCTGTGAGTCAGCACAGTCCTACAGAGTCAAACTGCAAAATAACAGAATAAAAATGTTATTCTCTCCAATCAGACCTGGAGGAATAAATCATGAGTAAAGACCTGTCAAAGCAAAGGTTTAGAGGGGATCAAGTGGCAAACACAGTCCACAAACACCCAAAGCCTTTCGCTCCCACCCAGAGTGGGGTTCTGGACGTGAGGCAGAGCGGAGCAGGGCCCGGTGCAGCCCTCAGCAGCACAGACAGCAACAGTGGGGGCTGGGGTGGGGGAGGAAGGAAGAAACAAGAGGGGATCGGAGTGGGAAGGAGCGGTCAGGTCCAGACATAGGGAAGCAGAACAGGAGAGCCAGGAGGGGAAGAGCTGGGGCAAGGCTTGGTGAAGTGGTCCCCTTAGGGACATGAGTCTCGAGAGGAGGACAGAAACACCCAGCAGACAGAATCAGCTCAAGAATGAAATAACTCTGATTCTGTGCTTTGTCGTCCTTGTACCTGAAAATTAAATAGTGGAATTAAAGCCTAAGAGTTAAAATCCTCACAGAGGAAAAACATTCTGGATCCCACACCTGTGAAAAGCAAAGCTGAATTATAAAAATGAGTGATGACTTGCTCCTTGCATGTCAGCAAAATGTGCACGTTATTGTAAAATTTCATATATTCAGTATATACAGTATAGGAAAATACTGTAGACTGCATGAAATTTAAAGTACTTTAAAAATCAGCTTCCACTACATGTGCCTTAAAATGAAAAGTTGTTTAAAGGAGAATTACACTGAGAGGACGTGGTGAGGTCTGCTCTCTGGGGCACACTGAACTGGTAAACACAGAAGGTATTAAAATGCTGCCTGCTTGTCCACTCTGTGGAACACGTTACGTAAAAAACTACATGCTGTCTCTTTCAAAAGGCCCTATATTTTTCTACATACCTCTTAAAATTAGTAAAATAAAAACAAGCAAAACATCCACATGAAGCCCTCTTAGTATTTCAGTTGGTTAGAAGGAGATGGGAAAACCCAGTACCCGAGAAACAGCTCACTCAGAATACCTGCTCCATCCGCCTGACCTGACTGAAGGGAGAGTCAGAACTGTAAGATGTCCTCTAGAAGAGACAGGTGACAGCGTGTGAGAGAAGTGGTGCTTTCAGCCACACGCTGCCACAGTACACCTGGGATCCAATATGAATCAGTGGGTTCTGCTTTGGTTCCAGAAAACCATGGACTTACATACCTAAGAAGTTAGGTATTTTAAATGGTAAAAATTAAATAGGTTGCAAAAAAACCTTACATAAAATCCTTAGGATTTAATGTTAAATCAAGGCTAGATGCCTCTGGAGAGTTCATATTTAAGAATAACCAAAATACCACTTCATTCACAACTTTTAAAAATAGTTGAAAGGTCAGCAGAAATGCTCTTCAAGCAGTTTTAAGTGTCTACACTCTCCCCTCATGGATGTAAATGTCCCTGTGGCTTCCTTCATGGGGGGCCTCTTAGTCTCTTCCTATCCTACAACCCCCCATCAATAGCACCTATAATCTTTTTAAGAACCAATAATACCTTTCAAGATTTCTCTCTCCCCCTCTTCTCCCTCCCACTCCAAATAAATGGGGGGGGGATGGTTATAGCTTAATGCAGAGAAGGCCACTGGGCCTCCCAGGGTACAAAGCCAGAGCAAGCCTCCAAGTGAGGAGGAGCTGGGGCCCAGAGTCCCCCAGGACCGGGTCTGCAGACACTGTCTGGGATGAGATCTGACTCCTGGGCCAGTCTTCTCTCCAGTGAGCACCAAGGGGAGAAAAGCCACAGAGCACAGGAGTGTCTGGGCCTCTGCGACAGGCCCAAGCGGGGCAGCCGTCACATAGGGCCCCTGGTCTTATGCAGTTATGCAACTAAAACCTGTTTCCAACAAGTATCAGTCCACAGTCTATGAGCATGTTGAGCTTACCTTCCCAATGAAATGACAAAGAAATAAAAAATAAACAGAATGAAATAAAAAAAAAAAGCCAAAAGAAGAAAAATATGGATGGTTCTTAAAACCCATCCTAGGAGAAAAGGTCCAAGTCCTTAGGTTTCCTCCACCTCCCCTGCCTCACACACCTGGATCTGTGTGGAGTGAGCAGGCTCCAGGCGCAGGGGGCATCCAGCACATATGCCCAGCTGCTCCCACCACGACTGACCGGGTGACCTGCCCTCACAGGCCAGAGTGTTAGAAGGAAGTGTCCCGTTAACACTGAGATGACAGCCCACACCCCCTTCCCACTACACTCCTCTCCCACCTCCCTCAGAAACAAAGCCTTCACTTTGGAGAATTCAGCAAAATACTATTTGAGGAAAAAAAACCCTGGGTGCAGGATTAAAGCTCTGTCACAATTCAGAAATGCTAAGGAACCAAGCTTAAACCGCTGTTTGTCCAGGGCCTTTACAGAGCAAGTTCAGAACTACCCATATTAAAAACAGGCACGAGGAAACCACACCCGGTCCCACCCACCAGCTCTCCCGCAAGGCAGGGTGCAGCATCTGCACAGGTTGCCACCTGCTCTCAGAGGGGGCACCCTCAGAATCTCTCTTGGAAAGAAGAGATTGACCCTTTAGAAGAGTATCAGATATGGATTTAACAAACGTGGCCAGACCGAGGGCAAAGCAATGCTACGTTCAGATAAGGTGCTAAGCGAACTTACGTTACATCACAAAATCAAAACAAGATAACGCAAAAAGAAAAAGTAACTTGGCTCCACATAATTATCCACTGGTTTTTACCTTATGAGATATATTGATATTTACTGCCTTTAAGCTTCTTGAATTTGTGAACAAATAATACACAGATCAGGATAAAAGTATTGACTTACTACCATCTTTATAAAAGTCGAATTTACACACAAACACAACAATTATGGAACTGTCTCCATTAAACTTTGATAAGACAACACAAAAGAACTAACAAGTAGCTAAGATGTTGCTGAGTTGAAAGCATTCCCAATAACATTGTCATTCTGCAAGGTCCGTATTTACACTATGCTCAACGCCCTGCATCTCATGATAAAGAAAGAACAGAGATAATGGTTGCAGCAGATCTTCCACGAGGGTCTAGTTTACGCGGTCTGACCTCACTGAGAGAAGGGCACCAAAAGTGGAGATAACATTACTTTCTAATTCTGCTTCTTTCCTTTTCTGTGGTTTCCTTCAAGGAAACTAACTCTTTATTACTGAGATGGGCAGGTGCTAAGAGCCCATTTTCAATGATCGTTAGCATTAAGAGGTGGGGCTGTGTGTGGCTGTCGTAACTGGTGCTTTAGGACAGGTCTGGCTGACTATGCTGAATGTCCTTCCAGAACATTCTATCAAGAGAAAACTTGTGTGTGGACAGTTACGACACACACACCTCCCAGGTTCCACATGACACTGAGACAACACCAAAAGCAGGGCTTTGGGTGCAGGAAGCCTGTGCTGCACACTGGTGCCCGCGGCCAGCGGCACTACACTAACTGCAGAGAAGCTCCCATTCCCCACTTCCGAGACAACCTGCAGACTTGTGGTCTTTAAACCACAGCACACTCAGCTACCTCAGAAAGTGGCAGAAGTTAGTTAAACTCATTCATTGCACCAGGAAGCTCTCGGTGACACAGGAGTCTAAGCCTGCCCACCACCCTTGCACTAGGTGGTCTGGATCTCTATTTAAAAACAGAGCCTGTGGGCTACAAACTCCCTCCTTTCAACGCTACTCTCTGTGACTGAGACAGATAAACTACGCCTTTTAAATAGAGAAACACATCGGATCTCACTGTGAACACAGCGGGCAGTGCGGTTGTAGGCCTGCTGTTTGGATGCCCTACTGCATGCATGGCGGGCAGGGCTGCCTTCCGACCCCACCCTCCAAAGGTGGCCCAGGGCTTGGCTTTCTGAAACAGAGGGGCTGGTACCATAGTTGCAGGGTTTCTAGCAAAACCTGTGAGTGCCTGACTTCCGCGGACCAGCAGTTTCTGAAAAGCAGCCACCAGAACACACCCGCAGCTGCCTATTTTTCTCTGTAGCACACAATGCCATTTAGTAGTCAACGCTACGGAAAGCCTCGCAGGGTCTGGAATATTCTTCTCCGCTTAATAATGTTTTGGTAACTTAATTTGAAAAAGCATAGAAAATGTCAGCTGCAGACACGAGATGAGACAAGCCTTGTGCCCTTCTCGTCAGCCCCTCCTTCCGGAGGTGACAGCCCTGGGGCTGCGCTCACTGCAGAGGTAGTAAGTGATAACAGGCTTCTAGATCCCTTAATTCTATTAGTAAATGTGACATGAAATTGTAGGTATAAAATACAGCTAAAAAATCTGAGTGTGCCCTCGTAGTATTTGTTCAAATAGTTTAGGGCCACTTCAGAATATATCCAAAACAGTAAAATTCTTTATAAGCAGAATATAATAAGGCACTTTTTCAGTGTTTTCCCAGAATGAATTCATTCCACTAAGGTTTCTTAAGCAGACTAAGTCTCACCTAAGGGAACCTACCTAGAATTACTAAAAGCGATTTCGATGATGACACAGACACGTCTCATTTCAGGTTCCACTGTCCCTGGCTGACAGCCGCCCTCACACCACAAGGGAGCACCACCTTGCTCTCAGATCCGCTGAAGGACAGTGTGGCTCCTGCTCAGTGGCCTTCAAAAATAAAAAAGGGTAATCAAAGCAATGATAACCAGCTTCCCAAAAAATGTCATATATGACAGAGCCAGCGCAACAAAACAGGCCACTGTGAGCTGCATTTAACAAGGAAGAAGCCTAGACGGGCCTGCTCTGCCTTCAGGCTGCTCCTCCGCCCCAGGGGTCAGAACCCAGCTGTGGCCCGTGGGCTGCTGGGTGAGGGCACCACGGTCAGGGGCCTGTCCAGCCCTCTCACCTGACTGTGAAAGAACCCAAGGAAGCAGCAGTCACCCTGGGACTAGGAGCGTACAGTTGGCGCTTTTGAAATACTGACAAGAAGCAGAATCTCTGTTCAATTGGCACCACTCCCGACCACCCCGCTCACACCCTGGCTCTCCAGGATATGCAAATGTCAATCAATCGTCACCCAAATTTTAATCTACGTTTTTATAAGAGCCATTTGAGGGCTTTCTGAGAAGACCACGCAGGCTGAGCGTGGTGGTGAAGACTTTTCTAGCCTGCACTGAAGATAAGTGCAACCATTATCAAAGATTCTTCACTGTGAAAAATACTTGGAATTTGTGACGTTAATGTTCTTTCCTGAATCTAAGTCCTTGTGACCCATCACACAGTCAGATCACGAAGAACAACGTCTACATGCATTGTAAGCACTTTGAAAACAAAAGAAAACGAAAAACTTGGAGTTCTTTGTGGTGACAACAGAATCTGAAGGAATCAACCTAACACCAAACTCCAGCGTGCTGTGTAAGTTAAGTTCAGCTCTCCTGGAATCAACCCTGTGGCCGGCTGGCGCTCCAGACAACAGCCGGAGAGATCTAAGCTCCTGGGGCTCTGCGCCGTGGCAGCTTCCTCGAAGAAATCCCACAGTGTGTGTACAGCACAAGGTCAGGTCTCCTGCTGGAATCACTCCACGATCAGGGCCACGTTTATGTGAGACAAGTCTATCATATGCCTGTGGGAATTTAAGGAAACGATCAGTGGCAACTCTGCACCAGCATCAGCTTACCAAGGGGAAGAAAACTAGTGCAGAATGAGGCGTCCTGACCAATGAGAGCCTCGGACACCCACACACGGCTTCACAGATGAGACCTACTAAAAGCAAGGGCTGTGTCTCCACCTGACCACTGTGGCCCTGCCTGACAAGGGGCTGGCAGTCTGCTCCACATCTTGCTGGACTGTACAGCAGCAGGGGCACCTGTCAGTGCAAAGGGGCGCAAGACAAAGCCCCCCGCCCACACCACCACCGGTGCAGGGCAGCAGTACCTGTGGAACTTCTGCTGAAACGCCAATGCATGGGCTGGCTCCTTGAACTTAGCTATGGCTTTCCGTTGCTGGGGAAGCATCTGTAAACTCTAGAGGAAGAGAACAGACAAATACTTTAAAATCACATTGTAAATGGTAAAAACTCTTTTAAAATCATATACATACAGGATAGACGTAAAGTTAGTGTGCAAATTAAAGCAGTTTAACAGGCAGGTGCACCAGCTCACACCTACGACCCCAGCACTCTGGGAGGCCGAGGCAGGTGCATTGCCCTGAGCTCACAGGTTCGAGACCAGCCAAGCAAGAGCAAGACTCTGTCTCTTTAAAAAAAAAAAAAAAAATAGCCGGGTGTTGTGGTGGGCACCTATAGTCCCAGCTACTCAGGAGGCTGAGGCAAGAGAATTGCCCGAGTCCAAGAGTTTGAGGTTGCTGTGAGCTATGACAACATAGCAGTCTATCAAGGGTGACAAAATAAAACTCTGTCTCCAGAAAAATAAAAAATAGTTTAACATAGTAAATTGCACATGAATTTTGTGGATACCCTGTACATACATTTATACATTATTAGCTTTAATACAAAATCTGAGTGCAGGCTGACATTTAGATCACTAAAACAAAATGACTTTCCTGTCTATCTCCCTGGAAATTTTTCTTAGCTATCCAATAATCTCTTCCTAAGCTGTGCTTTAATAAATCATTCCCATGATGACACTTCCTTCCTCCAAGACTGGTGTTAAAACCTTCCATCACCTGGACACAGCAGCTGCCCAAACCTTCTCTGTGAGAGGTAGTAGCAGGTGCCCTTGGGTAGAGGCACCTCTTCTCCTATCTTCCTATAAAGTGACTTTTAATGGGACCCTCACTATCCTTTTTGAAGACCAATACCCATCGCATCGGAGGCTACTGCTGTTTAGTGAGGGCCCCCGGGTCTACAGCAGGCAGGAAGATAGCTTAGCCACCTACCAGGTGCCATTCTGTGATTGCTCAGCAACCTCAACCTCGAGAAGCATGGCCCTTCTCAATTCTCTCATGACACTCAACTTATTGCCCCAGACTGATCGAACAGCAGGCCTCCCTGGGCAGCTCTGGTGTGGACACCGTGCAACACTGTCCTGAGGAACTACACTCACCACTGCATCCCAGTGATGAGGACCATCTGCTGTTTCTGGGCTCCTGTTCAGTGAGCTATGATGGCTAGAGAAATACCTAACAGTAACATGTAAGCCTTTAAAGCACCTACACATGTGGCTGTTTAATTTTAAACCATCTGTCAAAAGTCTTACAACAGAAGCACACAGATAAAAATATCTATGACTTGGAAATTTTCAAAAGTTATACCATATATGAAACATGAAACTGGCCAGGTGAGGTGACTCACACTTGTAATCCCAGAACTCTGGGAGGGTGAATTGCTTGAGGTCAGGAGTTAGAGACCAGGTTGAGCTAGAGTGAGACCTTAGCTCTCTTAAAAAAAACTAGCTGGATATTGTGGTGGGCGACTATACTCCCAGCTACTTGGGAGGCTGAGGCAAGAGGATCACTTGAACCTTAGAGATTGATGCTACTGTAAGCGAAGTTGACCCTAGTCCATAGCACTCTACCCAGGGTGAGAGTGAGACTCTGTCCTCCCCCCACCCCTGCAAAAAAAGTTCCCTCCATTGAAACAGGGCTCTGTGGTGGGTCTCTGGAGTACAAGCAGCCTCTCAGACAGTGAGCCCAGTGACACTTAGGTTGGATGATCAGAACCTGATTTATAGGGAAGAGGAAACTAATACTTGCTGGGGCTTGTGCTATGTGAGGCCATGCACATGGCTAGCACGTGTCACCTCATTCAATCCCTACCACAGAGAGCTTGGCAGTGATGTCAATTTTAACTGAGGCTCTTGAGGGGGAAGGACTCTGTGTAAAAGCTGCACACCAGGAAATGGCAACTCAGAATCTGAACCAAAGTTACACCTCAAGCCCAGACTTGCTGCGACCGCCAGCTACATTTTTCCAGGGCTGACATCACAGCAAAAATGAGCTAAGCATGCAGAGTTATGTGTCCGTGAATCCCAGTGAACATATAAGGAAGTTAGCACAGAGAGTGGACACAACACTGGCCCACATATGCCATGTGACCGACACGCCAGCTCCTGTTGTCACTGCTGCTCTGTCTGGTGCAGGCCTCTCAATGCTACTAAGAACCAAAACAGAAAAATACTTATTTTTACTCACTGGGAGACTGCGAACTTTACACTCTTATGAGGAAACTTTGTTTTTAAACCATGGAATTTCGTTTATAGGATTCCGTTTTTTCCTAACATAGTTTTAGCCAAAATCCAGCAATAGGAAAATAAATATAAGTAAAGGAGTCTCAAAACCTACAATTAACTTACTTCCTGATTCTAACAGTTAATTTGGTTTGAGTCCTTGAGGACAGAGCAGGTGGTCATGGCTACTCCCCAGAGGGATGCCACTGAGAGAATGGGAGGTGGCTGGAGGTGCCTGGGCTGGCAAAGCCTCTGGACCAGCAGAAACTGCCACCTCCCTTCCCTGTGAGCAAGGTCCGGCCTCCCCAGGAGCCCATGTCCCCTGCTCTTTGAGGCAGAACCTTCTTTCTGATTGTTTAATATTGATGTTAAAGACCATCCTGCAGGTCTCATTCTGACAGCACCTTTTCTCATCTGAAATTCCCAACACACTACTATACTTGTGCCACTTCTATCCTAGTTATGGCCTTTCTACAAAATCTTGTCATTCTTCATTATTCTATAAATAAACCTATAGTTAAATGACTTTGAAGTGAACTTTCTAAAGCCTTATGAATATTTTTTAAGAGAAGAAAACACTAATTCAAGAGTAAAATGGCTATCCTATCACTGCTACCACTCAGATTCTACAGGTCTACAAAGTATCATTAACCTGCAGTCATTATAATCAGAAGGCCCCAAGCTATAGGTCTGTCCCAGCCCAGCCACAGCCGCCATGCATGTCCCAGCAGTGAGCACTAGGTGGCGCTATGTCCCAAAGCAGACGGACAAGACCTTTCATTCCGAAAACAAATGGGGTAAAAAAACACAGAAAAAGGTATTTTTCTTCCTCAAACCAACAAGATGGTGCTGAAACCCTGAGTCATTTAGAACTTTTCCCTTTGAAGGATATATTTAACCATAATGAAGTCTTGTTATGAAAGGCTTTTAAAAATACTCAGTATTGTATCTTCAGCTATTTAATGCTTGTTTTACCAGTTCTCAGTTTTGTCTATAATTAAGAAATGTAGCATCTGTGAATGCAGCATTTAAAAATCTTTGAATGCCCACTCAAAACCATCTCAGTGCCTAAGACTGAGCGGAAAGGAGAGGGCTCTGCTTTGTCCCAGGTCGGGGGGCCCTGCCGTGGCACATGTGTATTCACCCCAACAGTCACAGAGCAGCTCCAGCCCTGCCTTGAGACTTGCCTTCAGTGTCATTCTGCGTCCCTTTCGTATCTAGTTAGAACAAGCCAGCAGTCAAATCCAACATGGTTTTTGTTTTAAATGGCCCCAATAAAACTTTCCTTAAAACACAATGATTTCTACTTCTTTTCAGAACAGAAAAAAGCAACAAACTGAAGGAAAAAAGGACATTCTTTTTACAGGTACCATTCCCACACTACAAAATCCAAAATTCATTTTCAAAGACGGATAGAACAGAGGCCAAGGGTTTCATAATGGTGTCGTGGAGCCTCCCTGAGAGCCACCTACCATAGGAACACAGCACTCACTGTCCAGACATGGATCTTGGTGACTGTGTCACATTAAAAAATATCCAAGAAAGTGACGAAAATTAATGAAACAAAGCCCATAAAAATCACCCAGGTTAACAAGGGAAAATGATAATGCTGTCACTTCCACCCCCAGGGAAGTGCTGAGTGTCCTGCGGAGAAGAGGACCACCATGAAACTGGAATAAAATGGGAGCCTCCATGCCAAGCATGCTGATCTCTGGTCCAAAGCTCATCAGACTAGGTTCTGACTTTTTAACATCTGGATTCATTGCTGAACTGTTGCTTGACTCTGAATTCTCAATCAGCATGAGTTTTGAATCTTAGATTAGAATAACCACATTTTAATGCATATGAAATTCTCTAGTAATAATTCTGTTCCTGTAAATCAATCCATATTATAATCAACTGCTTAGAAATAAGTTATCCTTGGCTCGGTGCCTGTGGCTCAAGTGGCTAAGGTGCCAGCCACATACACCTAAGGTGGCGGGTTCGAATCCAGCCCGGGCCCATCAAACAACAATGATGGCTGCAACCAAAAAAATAAGCTGGGTGTTGTGGCGGGCACCTGTGGTCCTAGCTACTTGGGAGGCTGAGGCAAAAGACTCGCTTGAGCCCAGGAGTTGGAGGTTGCTATGAGCTGTGATGCTACAGTACTCTACGCAGGGGGACAGCTTGAGGCTCTGTCTCAAAAAAAAAAGAAAGAAGTTATCCTTGAACATAAACTTCATGCTTCTGATAAGTGAGAATGTATTCCTAACTGCACACTGGGAAGCCTATTCTAAAAGCTGGCTGTGCTCAGTGGCTCATACCTGTAAATGTAGCACTTTGGGAGGCTGAAAAGGGAGGATCACTTGAAGGCCAGGAATTTGAGACCAGCCTAGGCAACATAGCAAGACCCCAACCCTACAAAAATTATAAAATTTAGCTGGGTCTGGTAGTGTGCACCTGTAGTCCCAGTTACTAAAGAGTCTCAGAGAGGAGGATCACATAAGCCTAGGAGTTGGGAGGTTGCAGTGGGCTATGATGACAACACTGCACTCTACCTAGGTAACAGAATGAAGCCCTTTGTTTATTTAAAGGAAAAAAAAAGCCAAGGTTTAGGGTTAACTTTTCATTACTACACAAATAAAAACTAAACTATCTCTCTGGGAACCAGTAATGAAGTTGGCAATAATTAAACCCAAGCAGAGGCACGGTTTTTGAAGGGTTTTTACTTTTTAGCAACTCCCAAAAGCAGACATAGATCTAAAACATACTATAAACTAATTTCTTCTACATACCATAGTCTGAAAATGTTTCCAAATTTTTATCCATGAAGCAAGAGGCTGTAAAACGTTCTTGTAAGAAAGTACTCTGTACTAGTTAGAAAACTAACATTGCATCTGGGTGTCCTAAAATCGCTAGTAGTCGTGTTTCCAAAGTGCTCTGCACTCAGACCCAGACCTGCAGGGGGACACAGGGCATGTGACAATGGCAGCAACTGGCAATGGAGACCAGGCTGGCCCCACGGCCCACCCTGCAGGGCACAGCACCTGCAGAGATCAAGGTCTCTTCCAGAGTTGAGAGTCAAGTTCATGTCATTTCCATTCATTTCAGCTACAGCCAACTCAGCAGGGACTTTTGAAGCATCAAAATTAGCCAGTTTTAAAATTGGACAGACAGCCCATATTACTGTCACATTTAAAAAAATCTAAACCAAGTTACACAGCTGTTAACATGTGAGGCTGTTTCTGAAAATTAAAGAGAAAAAGTCCAGATACTTTAAAACTTCAATAATTATTACAAATGAAACAAATGGTTTGATGCAATAAAAACTCTACATGTACATGTGCATGTGTGAACTTTATGATTTGAGAATGCCAAATGATAATTTGTTCATGAGTTATTTCTTAAAATTTATGACTAAGTATCTAGAAATTTCAAAATAACCAAACTTCTAGGCAAAAACTCCGATGTCAAGTATGCACAATAGATGTTTTACCTTTCTTTCCAAATATTATTTTTATATAAAGTAACCAATGGAATGGATACACTTTAAAATAAAAAAATAATTTCATCTCAGATACGACACTTTGGCAGAAATATCACACACCTAGGTGACCTACCTGTATGGGTCCCACAGACATCAGCAGGCTCTTGAGCTGGGCATCGGTGGTTGATGAGGAGAGCCCCTCCACAGACACCACGCAGGGCTGCGGCTTGCACTCCACCACCCGCAGGTTCTGCTTATTGGGCACCAGGCGCCCCCGGCCCATGGGTCCTGCTGCCCCTCTGCCCCGCCCATGCATGATGGCCTGGCAACGACAAAGGAAAGGCAACCGCTCTGAGCCCAGGTTTCTCCACAGCTACTAAGATATAAAAAGTGAGCAGGTAACTTACAATCCATTAAAATATACCCTGAGCTATATTTTTCTGTGGTTTACTCTCGACTCTCAGACTGTGGTTTAATACTTAAATGAGACCAAAAAATCCAGCAAATCTAGGTGGAAGAACAGGAGGGAAGTGACAGCACCTGACTCTCTCCAGGTGCCATGAAGTCATGCTCAGCAGGCACTCTGGGTGACATCATCCTTCAGCAGATGAACAACACCCCTTAAAGGGATGTTGACCCTAAATTTCTCCCACTGTATTACAGGCCAGTCTCCATAGGGACCCAATGTGTGTCAAATTTACCTCGTGATCACAAGCCACAGCATTATGTATCCAATTCATTCTGCAAACATGTACCTCTGCTAGCCCTACAACCTTAAAGGCACAGTCTGTGACAAGGGTTTCACCCCTAACTGTGCAATCCCATTATCTGAAGAGCTTTTAAAAACACACACACACATGGCTCGGCGCCTGTGGCTCAATCGGCTAAGGCGCCAGCCACGTACACCTAAGGTGGCGGGTTCGAATCCCCAGCCCAGGCCCACCAAACAAC
>CAUYQV010105693.1:0-16901 GCA_963574575.1 Galagoides demidoff | reverse complement strand
GCGCCCGCCACAACGCCCGGCCATTTTTTTGGTTGCAGCCATCATTGTTGTTTGGCGGGCCCGGGCTGGGGATTCGAACCCGCCACCTTAGGTGTACGTGGCTGGCGCCTTAGCCGATTGAGCCACAGGCGCCGAGCCTGTGTGTCAAGCTTGTACAGGAGGCCTCATGCTTATCTTCTCTGTAATCAAGATGAATTTTAGTACAGGTGCTGCCAAAGCAAGCACAGAATCTAATTTTTAAAATAATACATAAAAAAAGACACTCAGAACTCGACTATCCTAGATTTTTAGATTTTGTATACCAAAAATATAAAGATAAACAAATATAAAATGGAAGGTAAAATAAAAACATTTTTAAAATGAGAATTCACACTTCATTTTAAGAATATTCTCAGGAGAAAATTTGTTGGCTTTTTTCCTCTTGTTTTGGAAGTGGTATGGAGTAACTTGTGTTTTGTTAATATTGACATATTTTGGGGGTGTTGCTTACCACTATGCTTTATTGTAAGGTAGGCACCATTAAAACTTATTTTTTTTCTGGTAGGTAAAGTCACTGTTGCCTGTAGGAAAGCAGCATGGATTCATTATTTTTCCAAGTCTAATCCAGGGATGTCCAACCTTTTTTTTTTTTCCTCTGTATACATTAGAAGAATAAAATGAGAGTCATCTTGGGCTACATGTTAAATAAACACTGAGGAGAGATGATTAGCAAAAAAATTGCTCACAGGTTGGACACCTCTGGTAATCTCATGATATTTATAACACAGTCATTAACATAAGTATTTAGTCTCTAAAAATCTGGTCAAGCCTGGAAGTTGAGGAGGGAGATATGAGCCAAATAATATACTATCATTAGTTAGCAGGAGCCCAGAGGTAAAGGATGGTTGAGGGGTGACTATTAGAGATGTTCTTTGTGGTGATGGAAGAGTTCTGTATCTTGACTGGGGTGAAGGTTACATAAATCTACTCATGTGATATAGTGTCGAACTGTATACACATATTGTATCAATGTTATATTCCTGGTTTTCATATTGTACTATAATTATGTAAAATTTAACCATGGGGGAAACTGGTGATGGGTACAAGAGATTTCTCTGCAACTTCCCCTGAATCTATGGTTATTTTAGATGAAAGTTAAAAAAAATGCTGGTGAAGGCAGGGTGCAATGGCTCCCACCTATAATCCTAAAACTCTGGAAGGCTGAGGTGGGTGGATCTCTTGAGCTCAGGAGTTGAAGACCAGACTAAGCAAGAGAGGGATCCTGTTTCTTCTAAAAATAGACCAGCCAGGCATTGCGGCAGTAGTCCCAGTTACTCAAGAGGCTGAGGCAAGAGGATCACTTGAGCCCAAGAGTTTGATGTTGCCATGGACTATGATACCCTATTCATGGCGACAGAAAGATAATTCTGTCTCAAAAAAAAAGAAAATGCAGATGAAAACCTAGTTACAACCCACCTGCATGAATAATAAATATTTAGATGATCTCAAAAGCAAACAAAAAGCTCTAAGCATTTCAGCAGATTCAACTTCTAGATCACTTGGCACCTTTAGTCATAATCAACATTGGACGGACAAAACCTAGGTTTATGCAGTAACAGAATTTCTGAATAAATGGTACAAGCTTTTTTATTAACATGTCTATCTACATGATATCAAGTAGCTGAATGTTTAGAAATATTTCAGTGATGTGCTTAAATATTTAGCTTCTTAAATAATAGTGAAGTGCTAAACATTAATCAACACTTAGTGTAAATGAAGTGAAGAGGATGACAAACAGGAAACCTAAGCAAAAAAAAAAAAAGCTAACATTCATAAGTATGGCAACTCAAATGGGAAAGCACTAGAATGAAGCATTTTAAAACAACTTGAAGCAAAGAATGATTGTATGTATGAAACTATCAATGTTTACTGCAGAGACAAAAAGCACTAAGGAAACAAGATTGAAACAAAAAGAACAAGAACATGGACACTGGAGACATCAGACTCCAATCGTAGTCTTAGCTGGGACCACTGATTTTGGGCAAATCACTTAGCCTTTCCAAATATGTTTTCTTAGTGTAAAAAGGAACATGGCATTAGACAATCATTTTTTTCTTACTTCTGGCTCGAAAATTCTGATTCACAACTAAAATAGTGTTATCAAGAGAAGCTGCTAGTGGTTAACTAGTTGGATAACCAGTTGACTCTTACCAGTAGTGAATAAAGTGTAGTTAATGTATTGATCTTACTGAGGAGGGAATCAGTAATGGCACCATGAATGGTGTGACTGAAATTTAGTAGATAAAAATAAAACAACAGGCTTGGTGTCTATAGCTCAGTGGCTAGGGTGCCAGCCACATAGACTGGAGCTGGTGGGTTCAAACCCAGCCTAGGCCTGCCAAACAACCGTGACAACTACAACCAAAAAATAGCCAGGCATTGTGGCGGGCACCTGTGGTCCCAGCTCCTTGGGAGGCTGAGGCAAGAGAATCACTTGAACCCAAGAGTTTGAGGTTGCTGTGAGCTGTAACGCCATGGCACTCTACCGAGGGCAACAAAGTGAGACTGTCTTAAAACAAACAAACAAAAAATAAGTAAAACAACAAAAACAAAAGGTTATTACTGTTCTTTTACCATTACGCTGTCTTTTCAGGTCAAAGTATCTTAGAAAAATTATTAACAGTTAATTTTTTAGAAATTTAACTTACTAAGAGTCACAATATTTACAAGATTAATGAGTATAACCAATTTGGAAGAAAAAACAAAACTCACTGGGTACCAAAACTGGAATAGAACAGACAGATCTAAAGGCATACAATGATAATGGGAATTATACAGCCGTGTTAAGTTTGCAAATTACTGTTTAATGGTGCCAAAGACAAGCCTAAGAGGAAGGTTTGGTACATATTTTTTTAAAAACACAGTGAGGTATTAAACAAGGTCTTTCCTGACACATTTGCTAAGCTTCTAGCACTAAAGGATATGGCCATGTCATCTGAAAAATATGGCTGGTGAGAAGATATATGCATGGCCAAAAAGTACGATAATATGTGTATATGGCCTATCAAAGAATAATGGCAAAAACCCACCACTTTCTATAAAGAGAATCTTTATATTTCAAATGTCTGCTAAATATTTTAACCTCAGCTAGCAGTATGGAGCCAAATAAGCCAATATGGAGGTCAGGCATCTCAGTACAAAATTCTAAGTTAACACACGTTTTTTATTAGGTCATCTGAACTACTCTACTTTTAGTCAAGTCATAATGAAACTATATAAGGAAGACAAAAAGCTATGTAGTATCACTAGAATGAAATGCATTAAGACTGCATCAGCTAGGGAGAAAAATGATAGGCAACAGCTAAATAAGCAATAGTTTATAAGGCTGTAACATGTGGAAGTGGTTGGATGGAAGAGAAGGCAAGTCAAACTAGAAACTAGTATCAGTAAGAATAGCTCTATTTTCAGTAAATGTACTGAGCAGTCACTCAAAATACTCTCCTAATATCTAACACTGTAGAAGTAAGAATATAGACTGAGGTAGGAGTGGAAATGAACATAGAGGAGGTTGGCCTGGGACAGCAGCTGATTGCCAGAAGGCATATCAGAGCAATGAAAGGACGGTAACTAAGGACAGAGTCTACCTACTGAGACATTTTACCCAAGACCATCTTGTCTGCTGTCCAACCATCAAGGCCAGGCATTGTACACATCAGGTCCCCTTGCCTACTAATTCAGGGCCAATAATAAGCTGGCTTCAAAGTGATATTCAAGTTATGCCCAAGTATAAACCATAGTGGTACACAACAGCAATATTAAATGTTTCTTGAAACACACCTGAAACGGTAGGACCTATGCTTTACACATTATTTTCTAAAGTATGTTCTTCAAAACACTAGTTCTGCAGGTGTTATGATTCCCCTGTCCTCTGGTCCCTGCAGAAAAAGGTCCTGTGGGCAAGTAAATTTGAAAAATAAATTAAAATTAAATAGGATTATTTACCTTTAGACTCTTCAGAGTCCTTCGTGTGTATTACGAAACTCCAACAACAATGGTTATGGGGATATGTCATGAAGTATTTCCCAAACTTACTTTACTCTGGGACCCTTTAGTGTACAGTAATACACATTTTGGGAAAGGCTGTTCAAGCATATGTTTTTGTTTTAGATACAACTGAAAGTGATATTTAAGGTTAAGAAACAACAAATATGGCAAGAATGTTTTAGAAATTTTCACTTAAAAATACTAATCTTCTAAAAACACACATACATTTAACTGGTACTGAGTTTCTAACTTGATGTAGAAAGAGTAAGCAAATGAAAATGGCCCATTTTCCCCAGATAAAAGATGGGAGAGGGAATATATATCGGACTGGAAAAAAAAAAAATCTGTGCTTAACTGTGCCAAGGAGTTAAAGTATAAGAAAGTTTTTTTTCCTTCTTAATCCATAGGCTGTTTTGTTGCAGATCACGTCGTTTCAACTTAAATAAGTTTTACTCAAAAACAATAGCTTTCAAGGCAATAAACACACCTAACTTTCATTACTTTATAAAATTTCATAGAATTTCAGGAAAAACATAATAACAGACTTAAAGAGTTCGTATAAATGCAGTGTTTCCCTTTTTTAAAAATTTTTTTTTATTTTTTGAGACAGAGTCTCAAGCTGTCACCCGGGGTACCGTGCTGTGGCATCACAGCTCACAGCAACCGCCAACTCCTGGGCTCAAGCCAGGCTCCTGCCTCCGCCTCCCAAGTAGCTGGGAATACAGTCTCGTGCCACAACGCCTGGGTATTTTTTGGTTGCAGCCGTCATTGTTGTTTGGTGGGTCTGGGCTGGATTTGAACCTGCCAGCTCAGGTGTATGTGGCTGGTGCCTTAGCTGCTTGAGCCACAGGTGCCGAGCCGTGTTTCCCTTCTTGTTGAAAGCTCAGCACTTACCAGATTTGTGTCAACAATTATGATCAGATAATACTTAAACTGCAAGGGACTTCAGAGATACCTGGTCTAGACTTTTCATTTTATAGTTCAAGAGATTAAGGACTGGACAGGTTTAAAAATTTACTCATAAATACCCAGTTCTTGAATTGTGCCTTTCTGTTTTTGAAAAGTAAAGATAATCTGTTCATAGTATTCCAAAGGATGTTAACAACCAAAATCCTGTCCATTAATAAATCAAGTTTTAAAAATATTTTAAAAACTGAAGTTTATAAAGGAAAAAAATAGTATGTGTGGATGTATATGTACAAACACATATAAATCACATCTATATACACATGGATTTTTTTTACCTGGAATTGATCAGATGTACATGGGTTCATCTCTGGTGATATGGTGGCTGTCTGACCGATGGAAGCAATTTTTTCTGCAGCAGATAGTGGTTTCAATGGTTCCTTGGTGGGTTCTAACATACCCTGAAAAAGGTACACTGGCCATTAATTGGGGGTGGGGGAAAATGAAGATAAACTCATAAACTTTATAAGAAAGTTAGTCTAGCAGGAGAAAGAAAGAAAATAAAAAAACAGGCTGGAGACAGTACCTCATGCCTGTAATCCTAGCACTCTGGGAGGCCAAGATGGGAGGATTGATTGGGGGTCAGGAGTTTGAGACCAGCCTGAGCAAAGCGAGATCCCACCTCTACTAAAAAAAGAAAAATTGGCCAGGTATGGTAGTGCATGCCTGTAGTCCCAAGTTACTCTGGAGGCTGAGGCAGGAGGATTGTTGGAGCCTAGGTGAGCTAGGGTGAGGCGATGGCACTCTAGCTCAGGCTATAGAGCGAGACTCATAGACTCTTCTCAAACCGCGGCCCCCCCGCCCCGCCCCAATCCAACAAAAAACAGGTTATTTGCAAAGTACTAAATACAAAAAGGAACTATAATAAACTCTGTTATCTGGAACTCAAGCAACTGGTGCTCTAAAGCAACCAGCAGGTGACCTGGCTTAAAAAAATTTTTTTTTAAACTTGTGCTCTATGCAGTCAGTAAGCTGACACTTCATGCATCACTCCTGAGGCTTTCATGTGTTCTCCCTAACAGTTTTAAGTGTTAATGTGTGTTAACTAAAGTTGAAGTTTGTCTTTATTATCTTAATGTCATTTTAATTAATGTATTTCAATATTAATAGTAAGTCAGTACAGAGCTTATGGTATAGTATGGAGTATAAAATTAATTAGGCCTATTTTTTTTTTTTGAGTCAGAGCCTCAAGCTGTCACCCTGGGTAGAGTGCCACGTTGTCACAGCTCACAGTAACCTCCAACTCCTGGGCTTAAGGGATTCTCTTGCCTCAGCCTCCCAAGTAGCTGGTACTACAGAAACATGCCGCATAGTATCATGATGTCTATATCCTTCAATGTGAATTTAGTGTTCAAACCTGTTCTCTGCTAAGGTACTATGGAGCCCTAGTACTTAGTTCCTTGGACTAGAAAAGCAGAGAGACAGTCATTTCCAGAGAGGAAAACATCTTACATGTCTCACTGGGTTTGTTTTCAGTCCAACACACTTTTTTAGTCTGATATTTAGGATGGGTGAAGTACAGGGTGTGTGTGTCAGTATTTGGCATCAACATTCTACCAGCAAAAATGGATAATAACCTAGGCCTGAAAAAAAGCCAAACTTTTACATGTTTTAATATAGCACCTGATTAAGTACTTAAATATTTTTCAATTAAAAGTTATATCCTATATAAAAGTCAACCCTTATGTGGGTGGGCAAAATAAACCTGCTACATCAGTAATGTTACAATCTGTAAATTCTAAACTGTGATCCCTCACCTCCCAATAAAGTAGGGCATAAAACTAATACAATTTGCAGGCTCAATTCATAACAATACATGAAAGGCTTTAATTTAGCAGCCAGAAAAATGAAAATAAGTTCACAGTCTAACTCAATACCATATATTCATGTATTATACAGGCTCACAGAAAAAACATTTGGCAAATGATTACTGTCTCAACCAGCTTTTCTAAATTGAACTAACACTTAAACCAGTGGTTCTCATATTGTGGTCCCCAAATAGTAGCTTCTGCATCACTCTGTCAGATGTGCAAATTCTCAAGCCCTACCCTATACCTACTAAATAAGAAACTCTTTTTTAACAAGTGTTCTGAGTGATTCTGATTTACACTACAGTTTGAGAGCCAGGGACTTAAATGATCATTTCAGGTATTCTTCCAGATGAGATCAAAGGATTATTGAACATGGCATATATGTAAAGCACCATGGGAAAAATTCAGGTATAATTACAATTTGGTATTAAAATGAATTAAGTTTATCCCAGCTACTCAGGAGGCTGAGGCAAGAGAATAGCTTGAGCCCAGCAGTTGGAGGTTGCTGTGAGCTACGATACCACAGTACTCTACCAAGGGTGACAAAGTGAGACTCTGTCTGAAAAAAAAGGATTAAGTTTCTAAATGAAAGACAACACAAAGATGGAGGAGGGAAGATACATTTATATTCACTAAATATAAATAAACCTTGGTATTAAAGCTTATAGAAATAGTAAAATTATTATTAATGTTCTGGATTATACTGCATTTATCTACAACAGAAAAGAGTGTAGGAATCATCAAGATGTTTTTCAAGTATAAAAACCATTTAAAGAGAAGCAGAAACTGATTTTTAAAGAAAGCATAGAAAATTCCACAAAACAAATCAAAATGTTCCAATTCAAAATCAATAATAAGTGCTTGTTTATGGAGAAAGTCTGTAGACTAAAAAAAGTTCCACAGCAAATTCACTTGCACATGCATCTAATGGATTGTAAAATTTAAATGCTATACTAGAGATTCTTGTTATTTTTTCTTTTGTAAACATAATTTTCCCCATATTTTCAAGTTATTGGTTATAATATATTTTTTAGTTTGAGAGACATTTTAATTCACCAATAACTTAAAGACACACCAAAAAACCATAAACATCAAACTTTAAAATGTGACTGAATCTTGATAAGGCACAGAAGGAAAATGCCTCAGTTTCCCGGGACTACCTGGCATATCTGAAAAAACAAAATTCAACATATTTAAAACATTAGTGGAAGAACTAAGGACTAATATGAGTCCTAGCTCATTTTCATTTACTATAATTTGGCATTTCTAAGCTTTTATATACATCCATAGCCTCGATACTCCATTATTTAAGATCAATAACTGGATTAAAATAAATTATATCTTTAACCCTCAAATACTTCAGCTTCTTTTTTTTAAAAGTTTAGAAATGATAATCCTCCAAAGGTACATTTTATGAAGAGTTATATACACACTACTAAGATAAAAATAATTTTCAATCTAAAACAAAATAGTCTTTGTAATTAATGAATATAAAAAAGTCCTGAAATCAAGACTTGAAGGGATTTGTGAGCTTTAAAAAGATATACTTATAACTTTAAGATCCCAACACTAAATGCCTTTTTTTCTTTTTTTTCTTTTGAGACAGAGTCTCACTATGTCACCCATGGCAGAGTGCTGTGACGTCACAGCTCATAGCAATCTCAAACTCTTGGGCTCAAGTGATTCTCTTGCTCCTAAGTAGTCGGGACTACAGGCACCTGACACAATGTCCAGCTATTTTGTTGTTGTTGTTATAGTTGTCCTTGTTGTTTAGTAGGCTTGGGCCAGGTTTGAACCTGCTAGCTCTGGTGTATTTGGCCAGTGCCCTAAACACTGAGCTACAGGTGCCGAGCAAAAATACCTCTTAAAAAACAAAACAAAAGAAAATACTTCTGTGTCACGATATATAAGATGACTGTACAGAATAAATTCAGTAATAATGAATACAGGCAGAGACATTTTCGTACTTACCAATCCTGCTGCATACATGGGCACTATAACCGGCTGCTTCTTATTGCCTGTGAAGAGCTACACAGATGTCAGAGAGAAAGAACATATATTTAGAGAATAATCTGTCATATAATGAAATAGTCTCCAAAATATGTCTACATTGCTTTATTACATATATTTTAAATGATAAACTGTTAAATTGCCTATACTGGATTATATTTTTAATTTCCTAGTCCACTAAAACAAGAAATATCAGTTGGAAAAACATTTAGGTAGATTGAAATTTAAAAGCCAGCATATTCCAAATAAATATTATAAATATTTGAAACAATTACATTTATTTTTCTGAGGAACTAGCTTATCATAGCTTGAATAGAGGTATAATAGAATTTAAAGGATTTTTCTAAATTTCAGATTAATATCAGGGTACAGATGATTAGGTTACATTGTTTGGATTTGTTAGGTAAAGTCCAAGTTGCAGTTGTGCCCCTCCCCCAACTAAAGGATTTTTTTTTTTTTTTTTTTTTGCAGTTTTTGGCCGGGGCTGGGTTTGAACCTGCCATCTCCGGCGTATGGGGCTGGAGCCCTACTCCTTTGAGCCACAGGCACTACCCCCAACAAAAGGATTTTTTAAGGTACTGACAAACTCACAATGTTTCTGGTGTCTATTCCCAAAGAGCATAAAAGCTTCTTGTTGCTATGGGAGCCGCCCCACTGATATCTTAAGCCATGTGCATCATGGATATCCTGTAGCTCTGTCCACACATCCAGCAGTTCCCTGCAAAGGCCAGGATGAAACCACCAATAATAGTTACTCAAAAGCTTTTATCATAAATTTCTACTTATAATGCTACGCAGGACATACATTCGAATTAATCTTGTGGGTTTTTTTTGCAGTTTTTGGCCAGGGCCAGGTTCGAACCCACCACCTCTGGCGCATGAGGCTGGCACCCTACTCCTTGAGCCACAGGTGCCACCCAAGATGTGAATACAATTACCTGAATGAAATCCAGAACCAACATTTAATAGTCACTGGAAAATGAACTAAGTTAAAACTCGTATTAAACAATATACCAGGAATCAAGCAGAAATTTAGCCTGTGTGTTATTCTTATAAAACAAAAAAATTCAAAAGAAGAAATCACTGAACCACCATCTTATAATACAGCTATTTAATATTTGTTTTTTCTTTGCATCTTGGTCCATAAACACAGTTATAATTACAGCACATACATAATTTTGTATTCAGATTTTAAGCATTTCACAGTCTACATACCAGGTCAGACAATTATGTCTGTTACCTACTTCATTGCTGAATACTACTGCCATTACCTTTGTAGTATTCCCTCACCTTGGCCACCTAGTGAGATTCAGCAATGAGGTATGTAGCACTTTTCCTAGGATGTTTGTGAACTTAATTGTCCAACTTTGTATGTATCTTTTTCAACAGCTGTGTAATGTTTGGTTAGGCAGATGCACCACCATTTATCTAGCCACAATGCTACAGTTCTAATTAAATTGTTATCGTTTGGCTCCTATTAATAGTTAGGAAGTGAAGAGCTTCCTATATTTAATAGTATGTGTTGTTGTATAGTTGTATATACTTCCTTAGAATAAACCTTCTGGAGACAGACTACTGTATCCAACAGTATGAACTGTCTGTATAACTAGCATATCACCCCCCACATCTATGCTTGATCTTAGCCAAAAAGCAGAGAAGTGATGCTCCCCCACATTTATACAGTTTCAAGATGGCAAAATATAAACGTTTTTATTCCCCTCTCATTTCAGAAATCACCCAAAACAAAAATTAAGATGCAAAACCATATCTCCATCTTTTTTTTTTTTTTTGCAGTTTTTGGCCGGGGCTGGGTTTGAACCTGCCACCTCCAGCATATGGGGCCAGCATCCTACTCCTTTGAGCCACAGGCGCCACCCCATAATCTCCATCTTCAATGAAATTAAGAGATACTTAAAACCCTGTATGACAAATATTCAGGTCATAAAGAAGGATGAAGGCGTAGTAATTGACTTATAGCTAAATGGAAAGAGAGACCTGGAAAGGCTTTCAGAGGTGGAGAGTAATAAAATGCAAAAGAACAGCCACGGAGCATGAGTAACTTTGAAATTAAAATAAGAAAATCAATCTATACAAGAATCTTATTTTCTATATCTATAAAATAAGAAATTCAATCTATAATCTGAAATCTAATAATTATAGGAGTTCTAGAAAGATAAAACAAGAGACAATGGAGGAAAGGCAATAATTGTCAGGGTAATAATACAAAACAAACACCCAATACTGAAGAATATAAGCTTCCAGATTGAATGGTCCTACCTGGGGTCAGTCCAACAAATAAAAAAAAATATCTTTTGCCAAGATATTTCATTGTGAAGTTTCAGAATGTCAGCAAAAAAGAGATCTTAAACTGTAAATATAATGTGAAAACAGAATAAAAAATTTGTCTCCCATGTATCTTTTTTTTTTTCACTAGGCTATTAGAGGATATGCTCCAGCAAAACGGGATGTAAGTGAAGGGAAGTCCCAACTCAACATACATGTAAGAGGTCTAGTCTGAAACCATTCTAGAAGAGAATGGGACCATGGTAGGAAGAATTTTCCAGGAAAAAAACAAATGGAATGGACAGTCTGATAGGTTTGATCACAAGCAAAATTGTAATAACAAGTGGTTGGAAGTTAGGGAAAGACTCAGTAAATGAAAAGAGTGGTAATTATTAAGTTCAAGGAAAATTTGCACTATAAAAGGAAACAATGGCTTAGAAGTGAACAATATTTACATGATTATAAAAATGAAAATACCAAATAACCAAAAAATGACATAATATATTGGGAAGATGAAGGGAGGAGAAGTGCAAAAGATCTAAATTTCCTTTTTTTTGGGTAGTTATAAAAAATTTATTTCCCCCATCCAAACTTAACAGTTATAACTAAAGTTTATGCTGTTATAAACAAAATTACCATAGAAATGTTTATGACATGAAAATATTAAAAAACTGTCATAGAATGTTTTATTTTAAATTTGCTGTTCAAACTTTCAAATACAACACACGGCAAAAAAATTTCTATTTTTGAACTGCATTTTCTATGAGACAATTACAATCTTTCAATTTTGTACATTTGTGGTATTCTTAAAGGCAACAATGTTAATTTTTCTGCTTTGAAAATAGTTCAGTTTATGTTCTGAAATTGCTTAAAATGACAACTTTTTCCTTTTACCCTCCTATTGCCCACATTAATGACATAATTCAACATATTACTAGTAAGTTATTGAGAGGTATAAAAATCAACTCCCAACTCTAAGTTAAATTGTACTTCAATCTAAAATAAGCATTTTCCTAAGCCATTATACTCAGCTACTTTTCTCAAAAATATTTCTATATTTCCGTTCTAAGGGTTTTTTTGTGTGAGATATAATAGTTTCATCTCTTCAACTCTAAGTTAAATTCTATTTCAATCTAAAACAAGCATTTTCCTAAGCCATTATACTCAGCTACTTTTCTCAAAAATATTTCCATATTTCCATTCTGATATAAGGGTTTTTTTTTTTATGTGAGATATAATAGTTTTATCTCTTACTCCTAACAGAACTCATGCTGTACTTTTTTTCTTAAAATATATTTGATATATTCTGTGCAAAATGTTAAGTTCTTTATGGGTATATACCTTAATTTTGAAAAAGTTTACAAAATATAATTCCTAAAAACAACCTCAACATGAGATAACAGAGGAGGAAGAAATGTATCAGACAAAGTCTAATTTTTTACATAAGAAAGTAAGTATTTTTTAAAGCTCCAGTATTACATTCCTTGAAAAAATTCAGAATGTACTTTGGTCATTACTTAAAAGAAGATCTAAATTTCTATTTATTATACTAGAAGTCAAAAGATTATATCTAACATTGACTGATTAGTATACTGATTTACAAGCATCAAAAGAAATATCCCAAAAGTAGAGACATGCAGGGAATTTAAGTGTTTTAGCACAATATGATTAAACTTTTACCATAACTTTCTGAACCTTTATGTTTTAAGATAAACTTATAAATAGAGCAGCTGAAACTAATAAAAACACATTGCTATCTGACAACCATGTAGTACTTACCCATTTTCAGGTAAGGCCTCTCTTGTTTTTACTGGCAAGGTGCTTGTTTCCAGCAAGTGCTTCAGGGAAGTAACTTCCTCTTCAGCATCAGGGACAAACGTGGAAGGAAAACACGCTTCGAAAATTCGCTCCAGGCGGTTTAGTAAAGCTGTCTGCATCAAAATATCCCCCGAAAGTTTATTTTCAGTTTTCTAATTTTAATAATGTCATAGTTTTATCTCACTTTCTCTCACACACACATAAACACAGCCTGTTCACTACTTGAAGAGAGTGAGGAAAAACTATTCAGACACAAAAAACACTAAGTGAAAGGAACATAATTACCCATTGAACAATTGTTCTAAATGATTACTTTAAATAATTACAGTGGTGATACAGTAGGTGACAAGTAACTACATACCAAATACCATTACCTGCATTATCCTACTTAATCCATTACAAAATTCTATAAAGAAGAAATTATTGCCCAGTTGTACAGTGAGAGAGCAATCTCAACATCTGAATAATCTGCCCAAAGCAAAAACAAAAAACCAGATAGCATTCCTATTTTTCCCATCACACTGGAATGTTTCTTATTACCATTCTTGTATTCTAGATTTCCAAACAGTAAGACTGGGCCTGTGAAAAGTATTATGCTCGTATATCTGAACAGAGACCTTTTCTTGGACATAAACACTTGGATTTGGAAAGCCTTTTGAAATATTTTTGCTACTAATAGTACAAACTAAAGTAGGAAAAAAAATCTCAATTTTTACAATAAGAAACTTAACAGCTCATTTATCATTTCGTTGATCTATTATCTTTTAGAAATTGCATTTATCTATCCTTCTTTGTTGTGTATATATGTGTATGTTTGAATAGAACACTATCTTTCTCCAAGTAAAGCCTGAATATTTATAGGGTATTTTCAATGAGTACAAAGAGAAATTCTTTGGTACTTTTGTTAATTAAAAGTTGTTGGATTTGTATTAACTTACTTTTTCTGAGTACCATTAGGTTTATCACACATGTGCAACCTACAATAACATTTACTTTCGTTTTCCTAGCTGCATTTCAGAAACATGTAAGATATTTTTCAACTCAAGCCAATTTACTGTTTAACCATCAAGTAGGAACACAAATTGTTAATAAGTTAAAGCCTACTGGGAGATTAAGTATACCATTAAATTGATACAAGAAATGCCACATCATGGTATTATAGTACTTCCTGCCAAGTAACAAAAACACTTGATTTCTGTTGTGTTTAATATAGCCAGCAACCAAGAAAATGAAAAACAAAAGGAAGAATTTTCATAAACATATTTTCCATACCAAAATCTCTTTTCTGGAAGCTGTACCAGAAACAAAAAAACTTAACACTGCATAATTAGTCTCAGGGTACTCTTCTGCTACCTCTACAATAGTTACTCTAACACCATCATTATATTCATATGTGTGATATGGGAAAAGGGTCTCACTGCCAATTATAAAACCTAAAGTAAAGGGTAGACTCAAGATCCCAAGGCTTATGAAACCTGAGTGCGTCAAGGGGACCGGGCACTTACTTGCTTCAACAGAGGGAATGGACAGACATTACTTTGAAAAGGATCATATAACCACCTAATTGGAAACATGACAAGCATCGACTCCTCCTGGGCAAGGAAGGTAAACATCAAATCACATATGACCAAATTTTATTTCTCTGTAAATTAAATCTTTCCCGTATCCTCTTTGTTATCCTTTTAATGAGACAGAAAAAAATGTTTATCATAAGAAGAAATGACTTGTAAGACCATTCAATCATTTGGGCTATATAAAATTGTCAGGCCTTAAGTATATTCTCAAATGAGTAGAATGTATTTGAGGAAGAAAAAGATTACATTAACCTAATCAACTCAATTTTTACTTTTTCCCTGACCTTTCCCCACAAAGTATGTAAACTGAATGGAAATTGGTAAAGAAAGTTTCATATATCTTTGGGATTAGATATTAAATTAGATTGTTTGAAATCTTTTGTTGAATGAGCTACAGCAAATTAGTTATCTTTTCCATAACAATATAGGTTTTGCAGACCATCTGTAAACAAATAAGTATGGGTGTGTTTCAGTGAAACTTTATTTACAAAAATGGACAGCAGGGCAGATTTGTCTCTTGGGCCATTTTGCTGATTTGTGAGATAGAGGAATACATAACAAACAAAAAACCAGGACCCAGTAACAACAGCACTGCCCACCACAAGGAGGGAACTCAACAAGTCAGCAAAAAACAATATGTGGCAAAATGAGCAATGACTTTGATTAAAATTAAATTTGCTCTGATATTTTACTTTGAAAAGTTTTATCAAATTTTGGCTCAGTGCCCGTAGCACAGTGGTTATGGTGTCAGCCACGTACACCAAGGCTGGTGGGTTTGAACCCAGATAGGGCCAACTATAGCAACAATGACAACTGCAACAGAAAAATAGCTGGGCGTTGTGGCAAGTGCCTGTAGTTCCAGCTACTTGAGAGACTGAGGCAAAAGAATCGCTTAAGCCCAAGAGTTGGAGGTTTCTGTGAGGTGTGATGCCACAGCACTCTACTGAGGGCGACATAGTAAGACTCTGTCTCAAAAAAAAAAAAGTTTTATCAAATTTCAGCCATCCACAAGACCAGTTTGATGGTGTTAGGGCATCCATCCTGTAAAACGAGCTTCTCACTACTAACTTATGGTAATAAATAACACCACATTTCATTTACTACAAGTTAATTCCAGTAAATAAATGGATGATACAATTATAACACTTCAATAGAGGGCTGCAAATCCAGGAACTATGGCTCAGTCTCTGCATTTATAAACTGGAGATATTAATATATCTCAAGGGTGGCACCTGTGGCTCAAAGGAGTAGGGCGCCAGCCCCATATACCAGAGGTAGTGAGTTCAAACCCAGCCCTGGCCAAAAAAAAAAAAAAAAAGAATATCTCAGAGGATGGATAAGAAATTAGATGAATTAGATGATTATCTAATACTTGGCACCCAGTATAGGTTTCAGAGATGGCAGCTTTTATCGTTACCACTGTTATTAGACAGATGACAGCCTGCCAGGGAATAAAATAAATGAGTGTCCCAGAACTAGGTTCAAAGCTCACTGAGGATGTTGTTTCTCCACCATTAGTTAGCACTTAAAGTCATTATGAAAATACTTGTCTCAATCTACCCCACTATATTATATAATAAGAAATTGAGTAATCCAAGTATTCTGCATTCTCTCCAAGATCTGAGCTAGGGAGGAAAAAAGTGCCTAGTTTTTTAAGAGCCTTGGTTATTAAAGAAAACTGTTACTGTTACTCCTTGTAGATTTTAAACTTTGGATGTTGGTTATTGCCAATAGGCATTTATGACTTAAATTTGATTGCATTACAAAACACAAAGTATATAAGCCATACAAAGTATATTGAAGAGTACTTTCCTTCCCCAAGAACACAAAAAAGTTAAAAGTTAACAACTTTAACTGTTAAAAGTTAAGTAACATGGTCCGACTAACTTAGTAAGTAGAACAGGTACAAGAATATAGCTAAAATAATGTGCAGAAGAAAACTCAATCTACCACAAGATTTTCTCTTGTGACCAGACAGGTTTTTTTTTTTGTTTGTTTTTGTTTTTGAGACGGAGCCTCAAGCTATCCTCCTGGGTAGAGTGCCATGGCATCACAGCTCACAGCAACCTCCAACTCCTGGGTTCAAGCAAGTCTCTGCCTCCGCCTCCTAAGTAGCTGGGACTATAGGTGCCTGCCACAACACCTGGCTATTTTTTGGTTGCAGCCCAGGCTGGATTCAAACCCACCAGCTCTGGTGTATGTGGCTGGTGCCCTAGCTGCTTGCGCCACAGGCGCCAAGCCATAGGGAAGGCTCTTTTTTTTTTTTTTTTTTTTTTTTGAGACAGAGCCTCAAGCTCTGGGTAGAGTGCTGTAGCATCACAGCTCACAGCAACCTCCAACTCCTGGGCTTAAAGCGAGTCTCCTGCCTCCGCCTCCCAAAGTAGCTGGGACCACAGGCACTCACCACAACGCCTGG
>CAUYQV010105692.1:0-15893 GCA_963574575.1 Galagoides demidoff | reverse complement strand
GCATCACAGCTCATAGCAACCTCCAACTCCTGGGCTCAAGCGAGTCTCCTGCCTCCGCCTCCCAAATAGCTGGGACCACAGGCGCCCGCCACAACGCCTGGCCATTTTTTGGTTGCAGCCATCATTGTTGTTTGGCGGGCCCGGACTGGGGATTCGAACCCGCCACCTTAGGTGTATGTGGCTGGCGCCCTAGCCGATTGAGCCACAGGGGCCGAGCCTGGTCTTAATCTTTTTTTAAAAAGTAATTAGTCAAAAAATTGGAAAATACAAAGAAAAAGAAAGAAAAAAGTAACCGTAAACTAAATTCAGACATCCTCATCTATGATCTTACTCGCAGGGCTCCGAAGTTGGTCCGCCTGAAAAATGTCAGATGCTTACTTGCCTAACGGTTTTTGCATTGGCTGTTTCTCTGTCTGGAATATATTCTTTCTTAAGTATCCTCCTGGCTCTCTCCCTCCCTTCTTTCAGGGTTTTATTCAAATGTCACCGTCTCAGTGAGACCATTCTTGCTCTCCCTCCCACCCAAGCAGCAAACATCTCTCTCGAATGCTACCAAACACTTTGCCTACTTTTTCTTATTTCTTGTTGCTAATTATGGTTTGTTGGTTGTCTCCTCTGCTGGGGGATGTCAACCCCATGAGAGCATAGATTTTTGTGTTTGTTTACTGTTACAATCCCTTCGCCCTGACATTATTGGCATGAAGATGATCAGTAAACATTTGTTGAATGAATGGTTGAATGCGTGCTAATTCCACCCCTTCAGAGATACTTTCAAATGTTTGGGTCTTCTCCCCTGCCCAGAACAGTAGCTAGCACATAGCAGGCATTTAATTAATACCTGTGGAAACAATGAATGAATGATTGTATGATGAGTTATTTCTTCTTCGCACTTACCTACCTTTTTTTTCTTTTAACAGACTTGAACTACATTTATAAAGAATGTCACATCTTTTAAACACAAGATTATAAATATCACCAGCCTCTTTCCGTGTCATTAATATTTTTCAAGAAGATTAGTTTTAACGGCTGCATACGATGCCATCCTATCAATGAATTCTAATTTGTTTAACCACTCTCTTACTGAATGTCAACACTGTAATAAATATTTTGCTATTATAAATAATTTCCACCATCACCCCTCCAAAAAACCCAAGCAGCTAAATATTTTGTGCACATCTCTTTGAATAGATTGCCACAGATGGAACTGCTGGGGCAAAGGGAATATACATCTTTTTTTTTTTTTTTTTTGAGACAGAGCCTCAAGCTATCCTCCTGGGTAGAGTGCTGTGGCATTACAGCTCACAGCAACCTCCAACTCCTGGGCTCAATCGAGTCTCCTGCCTCAGCCTCCCATGTAGCTGGGACCACAGGCGCCCGCCAAGACGCCCAGCTATGTTTTGGTTGCAGCCATCATTGTTGTTTGGCAGGCCTGGGCTGAATTCCAACCCGCCACCTTAGGTGTGGGTGGCTGGCACCTTAGCCACTGGAGCCACAGGCGCCGAGCCAGGGAATATACATCTTTAAGATGTAATGATAGTAACAGTCCGCATGTTTCAAGCATTTCTATGCATGAGGAGGCATAGCGCTAAATGGTGGGAGAGGGTCTCACTTTCCCAGGCAGGCCACCAACTCTTAAGCTCAAGGGATCCTCCTGCTTCAACATCCCTAGTAGCTGGGACAACAAGCGCGCACCACCGCGCCTGACTTAAGCTGTGTGATTTTAACCACAAGAGCTTTGATTGTTTATTCTCTTTTCTCAGAGGGGCTGAACTGAGAACTAACTTCTCCTGTTCCACGTCACTCTTTTAAGGGGGCAAAGCGGGCATTGCCTTTCCGGCGCCGCTTTCAACTGACTGCCCTCTGCTGCCCCCCCACGGCCTGAGGCGCACATTGCCAAATTGCGCCACAGGGATTCAACTCACTCCATTCGCTTTCAGAGAGAATGTGCATTTTAAAGCATCCTCGCCAGCATTAAACATCCTTGTTTTTGCGCTCTTTTGCAATGTTCATATCTTACAGAATCTTCGTTTTATTTTTTAAAAAGAAAGAAAGAAAGTCCAGTCGCCTAGATGACAGGACCTTATTCAGGTCATAGCGATGGGAAGATAGCCAGGTGCCCTCTTTGCCTCTTTAACGCCCTGCACAAATTTCAAGGCCTTGGGCTCTAGAGTCTAGGTTTGGGGAAACCCTCTTGTAACTTAATTTGGGATCCCAGTCGAAGGTCAATCCCCTGGGACAATCCCAGTGACAGACTTCTCCCAAGGGCTTGCTCAGGATAGGCAATCAGGCTCTGCTACCTCAGGACCCTCCAGGAGAGGAAAATCAGCCCCCAAGAGTCTCCTACAGAGGGCTTCCTGGAGAGGGTCGTGAGGAAGTGACCCCTCAAGGGTGGGAATAGGAGAGGAGGGTGAGAAGGATTTGGCCTCAAAAAAAATTATAAATTTCTGACTCGGTGCCTATAGCTCAGTGGTTAGGATGCTGGCCACATACACTGGGGCTGTTGGGTTTGAACCTAGCCTGGATCTGCCAAACAATGACAACTACAAAAAAAAAATCCTTATTATTGGACATTTAGGTTGCTTCCAATTTTTTCACTGCTGTTTATGCCAGGCCCTCTCTAAACACTTTACCTTCATGATCTTAGCTAATCCTCATTACTCATCTATAAGATGGGATCTTTAGTCCCATTTAACAGATGAGGAAACTGAGGCCCTTGAATGGGCCAGATGAGAGTTGGGTGGGAAGTGGAAAAAAGTTCCACCACTAGTAAACAGCTCAATTGGGATGTTTAATTATGAAGTCTGAGTTCAAAACTGAAGCTCTTGTTTGGGTGCAGTGGCTCATGCCTATAATCCTAGCACTCTGGGAGGCCAAGGAGAATGCATTGCTTGAGCTCAGGAGTTGAAAATCAGTCAGAGCAAGACTGAAACTCCACCTCTACTAAAAACAGAAACATAGCCAAGCATTGTGGAGGGTACCTGTAGTCCCAGCTACTTGGGAAGCTGAGGCAAGAGGATTGCTCAAGCCCAAGAGTTTGAAGTTGCTATGAGCTACAGTAATGTGATGGTATTCTACTCTGTCTCAAAAAAAAAACAAAAAACCAAACTGATGCTTTTAAAGACTGTAAAAATTCATTTAATAAATATATACACTGGCTGCATCTCTGTGCAGACCATGTTGAATCATAACTGTAAACATTTATTGAGCATTTTGTATAGGAGGTTCTGGGCTAAGCACTTTACATCCACTGTACCAACTCAGTTAGTCCCCACAAACATCCTGTGTACTATTTTATCCTCATTCTACAACTGCGCAAACTGAGGCACAGAGAAGCTAGGTACCATCTCCAAAGTCACACTGGCAGTTGGCTTCAGTGTCTGGGCTCCTAACCTCTTCTCTTGTTTTTCAGAGACTTAAGAGGTCAATAACACATACATGAACAAATAAACAATCTGACATAAAATAAGGTGATGAGCAGAACCAGAAAGAAAAATCTCACTTTATGGAACACATCCAAACAGCCACAAAAGGAATGTAGAAGGCATAGGACCCAGCAATCTCACTCTTAGGTATTTGCTCAAAAGAAATGAAAACACATTCACACTATGACTTGTACAGGATCATTCATAGCAGCTGTTTTCATAATCACCCAAAACTGGAAACAACCCAAAATGTCCATCAGCTGGTGAATGGATAAACACATTGCAATACCTTGCAATCTAGTCCCTGGAATACACCCAGCAGTAAAAAGGAAGGCATTCTTGATAAGCACACAAAGGATGAATTGCAGATGTATTGCGCTGGGCAAAAGAAGTCAGTCTCAAAAGGCCACAAAGTGCATGATTCTATTAGCATTCTGGGAAAGGAGAATTTGGGCATGGTGGCTCAGGACTCCTAGCACTCTGGGAGGACAAGGCAGGTGGATTGCCTGAGCTCACGAGTTTGAGTCCACACTGAGCTAGAGCAAGACCTCATCTCTGAAAACAATAGACTGGCATTGTTTGGACACCTGTGGTCCCAGCTACTTGGGAGGCTGAGATAAGAAAATCTCTTAAGCCCAAGAGTTTGAGGTTGCTATGAGCTGTGATGCCACAGCACTCTACCCAGGCTGACAGCTTGAGGCTCTGTCTCAAAAAAATAAATACATAAATGTTTGAGGGGGTTGGGGTTTTTCTAGCTGGGCACAGTGGCTCATGCCTGTAATCCTAGCACTTTGGAGGCCAAGGTGGGTGGATTACCTGAGCTCAGGAGTTCAAGACCAGCCTGAGCAAGAGCAAGACACCCCACTACTAAAAATAGAAAACACCAGCTGGGAATCATGGCAGACACCTGTGGTACCAACTACTTGGGAGGCTGAAGCAAAAGGATTGCATGAGCCCATGAGTTGGAAGTTGCTGTGAGCTATGATAGCGCAGCACTCTACTCAGGGCTACAGAGTGAGACTGTCTCAAAAAAAAAGAAAGGCTTTAAGATGTAGTAGAATAAAGAATGGACTTTAGTTAATAATAATATATCAATATTGGTTTATTAATTATAACAAATATATTAATATAACTTTTTTTTTTTGAGACAAAGCCTCAAGCCGCCCACAACGCCCAGCTATTTTTTGGTTGTAGTTGTCGTTTGGCAGGCCTGGGCTGGATTTGAACCTGCCGGCTCACGTGTATGTGGCTGGTGCCTTAGCCGCTTGAGCTACAGGTGCTGAGCCCTAATATAAGATTTTAATAATAGGAGAAGCTACGTGTGGGGTTTATGGGAACTCTACTGTCTTTGCAATTTTCTATAGCTCTGAAACTGTCAAAAAATTAAGTTTATTCTTTTCTTATAGCAGAGAAAAAGTTTATATTCTGCATAGTGCTAACTGGGGAAACAGGAAGAATTTCTCAAATCCATGTCCCCAAGAATTGGGGAGACAGGGTTTTTTTTTTGTTTTGTTTTTTGAGACAGAGTCTCACTATGTTGCCCTGGGTAGAGTGCCATAGAGTCACAGCTCACAGCAACCTCAGACTCTTGGGCTTAAGCGATTCTCTTGCCTCAGCCTCCCAAGTAGCTGGGACTACAAGCACCTGCCACAATGCCCGGCTATTTTTTGTTTCAGTTGCCACTGCTGTTTTAGCTGGCTGGGGCCGGGTTCGAACCTGCCACCCTCAGTATATGGGGCTGGTACCCTACCCACTGAGCCACAGGCACCACCCTGAATTTATTATTTTTTAAAGCAATGATTGTGCTCCCTTTTTACCTGAAATAAAGTAAAGATATTTATTATCTTAAAAATTTGCTGAAGAACATTTGCACATGAATGCTAATAGCAGCTCAATTCACAATTGCAAAGATGTGGAAACAACCCAAATGCCCGTCAATCCATGAAGAGATTAATAAACTGTGGTGTATTATATCATGGAATACTAGTCAGCAATAGAACATGAGGAGATTTTTCATGTTTTGTATTCACCTGGATGGATTTGGGGAACATTCTCCTATGTATCTCAAGAATAGAAAAGCATAGCCAGGCATTGTGACGGGCTCCTATAGTCCCAGCTGCTTGGGAGCCTGAGGCAAAAGTTGGAGGTTGCTGTGAGCTATGATGCTACAGCACTTTACTGAGGGTGAAATAGTGAGATTCAGTCAAAAAAATAAGGAAAAATAAAATAAAATAACAGAAAGGCAAACATCCCACGTACTCAATACTGTGTTGAAACTAGTGATCAACAATTATACCCCAATACGAGAGAAAAACACAATTAAGTTCAAAAGAGGGGAGGAATGGGGAGAGGGTTTGGTAAATTCCCACCTAATGGTGAAATGTAGGGGCACGTGGCACATTACCTGGGTGAAGGACTCAACTGCAACTCTGTCTTAGCCGGGCACAGTGACTGACATCTATGTTCCTAGCACTCCAAGAGGCCAAGGGTGGTGGACTGTTATGCTCAGGAGTTCGAGACCAGCCTAAGCAAGAGAGAGACCCCATCTCTACTAAAAATAGAAAAACTACCCAAGCATGGCAGGTGCCTGTAGTCCCAGCTACTTGGGAGGCTAAGGCAAGAGGATCATTGAAGCCAAAGAGTTTGAGGTGGCTGTGAGCTGTGATGCTACGGTATTCTAGTGTGGGTAACAGAGTGAGACTCTATCTCGAAAAAGAAAACAAAATGAAAACTCCTACAACTTGAACTTTACTTTGCAAATATAAACAATGCAACCTAATCATATGTACCCTCATACTAATATGAAAAAAACTTTGCTAAAAGCATCAGCAAAGATTGGGAGAGAGAAAAGGACAGGGAGGAGAGGCCTTATATAACAGAGGCCCTTACAAAATCTCCAAGAGCATCTTGTCCCCCGTGTGTATGTGGGATCTGAGGGAGAAACTGTGTCTCCTCCACTACGATTTTTGTCCACTTCATATCCTGTGTCCTCATCTCCTTCTACTTCCCCCTTGCTTGCTCTTAGGCTTGCCAGATTTAACCAATAAAAATACAAGATGTCCATTTAGGACATATAAGGTTGGACAATTAGGTTTGCAAACTCATCCTAGAAAAAGTGCTACATATCTCATGGCTGAATATCAACATGGTCACCTAGAAGGTGCTCCCCTTGAGAAGCCAGCCCCTCCCTAGTTCATACCTCAAAGCAATTTTGAAACTCTTTTTGGAATGACCATCAGAGCTACAGTCATACAAGGATGAGTAATCATCCTTGTTGAATCAGCAGTGAAGTACATAGCACTTTTTCTAGGATGAGTTTGTGAACTTAATTGTCTAGCCTCATATTTATACTAAAGAATTATTTGTTTATCTGAAATTCACATTTAACTGATCCTTATATATTTTATCAGAATCATTTTAATCAGAATACTACTCACACTACACCAGTCACCTGGGCCTCATGGTTGTTTCTGAAACCTGCTGGCTCAGTCCTACCTCAGGGCCTTTGCACATGCTGTTCCTCTGCCTGAATCACTCTTCTAGCTCTTTGCTTTGACCAAGTTCCTGTCATTTAGCTCAAATATCACTTCCTCAGTGAGGCCTTTCCTAGACACCATATCTACATCAGCCTTTATCTAAATCACCATTTATCCTGCTCTTTAATGCCAAAATATATAGGCAAAACGCCTATATGCCTCTGGCCAAAAAAGCCATTTGAGAGAGAGCAGTGAAAAGACTTTGTGCAAGCATATTTCTAAGAAACTGAGGCAGAATCCCATGTGGCCAGGTTGGCTGTGAGCCTAACATGACTAAGGCTTTGGATGGAATAGCATTTCTAGGCTGTGTTAAGGAATTAAGGTTGACTTTATAAGGCCAATAATAAAGCCCTTTGGAAAACTGGCCAGATACCCATCAGTAACCTTTCCTCATCTGTGGTAAGTGACAAAAGTCTCTTGGGGACAGGTCTGGGAGTAGAGTAACCTTTCCTGATCTGTGGTAAGTGATGAAGGTCACTTGCTGACAGGTCCGGGAATGGAAATGTGCTCAGGGACCTCAAGGGAAGAGGAATTTTCCCAATACATACAGGTATCTAATGGCACAGATGAAACTTGGGCTCATGGAAGGCTTTTGAGAAGTCCAGCCTGAGAATTCCTTATAAAAGGCTCCAGCAAAAACCTCCTGACTTAAGGCCTACATGAGAGCAGAGGTTTGCACACAAATTCCTGTATGCCCAGGAAGTTTCTTTCTGCTTTGCTTAAAGGGTCACAGTAACAGCCTCCAAATGGCAAGGCCAGCAAGGGCAGGTATTCAATCTACCTTGTACCTCCCTAGCCTCAGGCTTCATCAGATAAGAACAAAGAAGTAATGGCTAACAACGTGTTCTCCATTAAGACTGGGTTATGTTGATAGGGTTATGTTAAAAGGTGTATGTTGAGTGGATTGGATTATCAGATGTCACATGATGTTTAATTGGATCAATGAGGTCATTGCTGCATTGTGCTCATGTACAAAATTCCCTATATAAACCAACTGCAAATAAAGAAGCTCACCATTGTGCCTGAGCGAGCAGATGGTCACCTTTATTTAAAACACAATTTCAATAAGTGTGCTTATTCTCTGCAACATGGCTTTTCCATGAGACCCTTACAGCAACAAGTATATGTATGTGTGTATATATATATATATATTTCTTTTGTATGTATGTGTATATATATATATATATATATATTTCTTTTGTATATATATGTATATTGAGACAGTGTAGAGGAATGGACACCATGCTTGCAAAGCACAGTTTCTGATTCTTATCACATTAAAAGGAAATGCTAAAAACAGGACAGTCTCCTGGCAAACCTAGAGACGTTTTGTGACTTAGGGGCGGTCCCCCAAGTAACTCAGTGTTCTGGAATGAGATAAGATTGGTCACTCACTAGTAAGCATGTGTTAAACACTGATGCTTGGTACTTCTTCATGGGGGTTGTGGGGAAAGAACACATGAGGAAAGAGCACGTGGCAATCCTTACTCATGCAGCCCTCGTAGGTAATTACCTTAACTCTCCACACCTGTTGTGTATAACCTTAAGAAATAGCCATTGCAGAGGGGACTCAGGGCTACCCTGCCCTTAAGGTTAGCCCTCCTCCCACACTTGTACGTTTTTGTTTTGTTTTGTTTTTTTTGAGATGGAGCCTCAAGCTATTCCCCTGGGTAGAATGCTGTTGCATCACAGCTCACCTCCAACTCCTGGGCTCAAGTGATTCTCCTGCCTCTGCCTCCCAAGTAGCTGGGACCACAGGCGCCCGCCACAACGCCTGGCTATTTTTTGGTTGTAGCCGTCATTGTTGTTTGGCGGGCCCAGACTGGATTTGAACCTGCCACCTTAGGTGTATGTAGCTGGTGCCTTAGCCACTTGAGCCACAGGCACCAAGCCAAGCTTGTACTTCTCATCCATGTCTCGTCTGGTTCCTTCATGTGGCGACCAAGACCAGGGCATAGGGGTTGCAACAGACAGAGTCTCACTCTGTTGCCCTGGGTAGAATACCGTGGTATCATCATAGCTCACAGAAATTTCAAACTCTTGGGCTCAAGTGATCCCCCTGTCTCAGCCTCCCAAGTAGCTAGGACTATAGTGCCCTCCACCATGTCTGGCTAGTTTTTCTATTTTTAGTAGATATGGGGTCTTGCTTTTGCTCAGGCTGGTCTCAAACTCATGAACTCAAGCAATCTGCCCATCTTGGCCTCCCAGAGGATAACATGTATGAGTCCCTGAGCCTGGCCAATGCCAGTATATTTTCTTTATAGTGTTGAACACTATCTGGAATTCCCATACCATAGAATTCTTATTTCCATGGCTTCTTCTCCATCTCCTCCGGTAGAATTTAAGCTCCATGAGAGCAGAAACCTTGTCTGAGCCACCAGAGGATCTTTAGCCCTATATCTTAGTAAGAGTGTGCTTCTTTCCTGGTTCTCAGTTTCCATCAACACAAACCACTTCTGGCTGATTTGAGTTTAGCAAATAAATATCTCTTGGTGAATGAATCCAGAGACCTTTGACCCCCTAGCCTTTTCACAGCTCTCTCCACAGCCCTGCTGTCCTTTCTGGAACCACCTCCCCCTGCCCCAGCCCCTTTGGTGGGCTGGTACCTCAAAAGCCTTGCTCAGCTTTGCCTCTTGGAAGCCTTAGAGTCTCTGTCCCTGCAACCTGTAACTTCCTGTGCATGTCACATGGCATAGGTGTTGCAATTGGCTGTACGTGCCTGTCTCTTGTGCACGCAGCAGGTTGGACCTCTATCTGAGTCTCCTAAACATGGTCATTCTTTTTTTTTTTTTTGAGACAGAGTCTCATTTGGTCACTCTCAGTAGAGTGCTGTGGCCTCTCAGCTCACAGCAACCTCAAACTCTTGGGTTCAAGTGATCCTCTTGCCTCAACTTCCCAAGTAGCTGGACTACAGGCACCCACCACAATGCTTGGCTATTCTATTTTTTTATTTTTAGAGACAGGAGTCTCACTCTTGCTCAGGTTGATCTTGAACTCATGAGCTCAGGCAATCCACCCACCTCAGCCTCCCAAGTGCTGGGATAACAGGCACCGCACCCAACCTTAACATGGCCGTCCTGTTTGCTGCATGTTCCTCAGTGCCACGGGCTGTGCTGAGCACTTCACTTACATCATTCATTCTATCTATGGTCCAGTGAACCCATGTTTAATGAGTACCTACTATGTCCTAGGGGCTGGCGCTACAGAAGGAACAGAATCACTGGGAGTTCATGGTCAGAAGGAGACAAAGGACAAATAACTACCCATGTTCTTTACAGAAGTTCACATTTAAGTGTTCTGAAGAAAAATGAAGCAGGGAAGGGGAATGGGAGGGGGTCCCTCCGAAAAGGTGATACTGAACAAAATCTGGAGGAAGGAGAGAGATGCCCGGGGGAACAGCATGCCAGGGAGAGGGAATAGCCAGTGCCAGTGGAACTGGAGCAGAGGTGGTGAGGGGGTGAGGACAGGGAAGTGACAGGGGCAGATTGTCTGAAGCCTCTGGCCCAAGGGAGGTGGCACCCCAGGAGGGCTCTGAGTAGGGTAAGGATGAGATCACAGGCAAGTATTCCCAGGTCCCTTTGGTTGTGTGTGAAGAATGGACTCCAGGGACAGGGAGGGAGCAGGGAACTCAAGGAGTTAGTGGGAAATGAGTATAGTGGAACCAAGGCAGAGACTTGGCGGTGGCAGAAGTGGAGAGATTCTAGATAGATTTTTCTTTTGTTTACTATTTTTTTGAGACAGAGTCTCACTTCATAGCCCTGGCTAGAGTGCCATGGCATCATAGCTCACATCAACCTCTTGGGCTTGAGCGATCCTGTTGCCTCAGCCTCCCAAGTAGCTGGGACTACAGGGCCTTCCACAATTCAGCTAATTTTACAGATGGGGGTCTCACTCTTGCTCAGGCTGGACTCAAACACCTGAGCTCAGGTGATCCTCCCACCTGGGCTTCCCAGGGTGCTAGAATTACAGGCATGAGCCACCATGCCCAGCCACTAGCTAGATTTTAAAGGCAAACAATTTTCTAACTAATTGGATGTAGGGCATGAGGGAAAAAAGTACTCAGGGACAAGACCAGGGCTTTCAATTTCTTTTAATCCCAAGGCAACTGCACAAAGGCCTACTATCCTTATGTTATAGATGGAGAAGTAGAGGTTCAGAGAGGGCTGATGACTGGCCCATGGTCACACAGGAAGTGGCAGAGCTGGGATTTGAACCAAAGAGTTTCTGTCAGCTCCAGTGCCAGGCCTTTGCCCTCTGTGAACCCCACCTCCCCACAGCCCCACCCGGCCCAGGACGGAATGTACCAGCCCACATCATGCACCAGCTCGGTCTTGGGGAGCAACACACAATGACTCTCCAGCTTGTGAGTTCAGTCTTTTTCCAGCCCCGCGTGGCATTCCCTCATGGCTGTCACCTGGGTTGGGTAACCATGTTTCTCCACCTGTCATCAAGCTCCCAGAGGTCACGACTGAGGCTGATTCATCGCTGTCCCTAGCATTACCCGGCAGGAGCGTGCCATGTGGCAGCCTTCATTAGGCAAAAATATTTCTCAAGCATCTGTGTTGTGCAGGACAAAGCTGGGGTGTAGCCCTGGGTCCCACCTTCCTGAGCTTAACAGTCCAGCGGGGTAGTCAGAGAGACCCAAGTCCAGATATTTGCAGACTTGAATGAACAGCTATAGCTGCTGAGGGGAGCCCAGAGCCCTTACCTCAGACAGAGAAGAGAAGGGGCCTGGGAGGGTTTGGTAGAGGTGATGGATTCATGAATGGACAAAATGGCCCTGGTCACCATCCTCACAACCTCCTAGCCTGGGGTAAGAGGAGGGTAGAGTGACAATGAATAAGTTAACAAATCAAAAAAAGAATTCTGGAAAGAAGTCAAAACAGGGATTGGACAGGGAGCAAGGGAGGCTATTTTAGTCAGGTTGTTAGGGAACGCTCCTGAGGAGGGGACACTGGGGCTGAGATCTGAGGTTGAAGAGGTGCCAACCCAGGATGAGCTGAGTAGACAGCACTCAGGGATGCAAACAGCCTGTGCACAAGCCCTGCAGTGAGATGGAACTCAGTGTGTTCCAGAAACCACAAGGACACCCGACGCAGAAGCTGAGACTGAGCTGCACAATGAGCGCGCGCGCACACACACACACACACACGCGCACGCGCCTACACACTCATCCTGCAGAGCCAGGACCCTGGAGGCAGCCCCTACTCTCTGCCTCAGACTCATCAATCCTCCACCTGTACAGAGCCTCCCCACGGCTCCATCAGAAGCCCTCACTGTGGCCCAGGAGGTCCCATACAATCCATTCCCATCACCTCCCTGTCCTCCACCTCAATCTCTTTTCACTCTCTCTTCTCTAACCACACTGGCCACCTAGTGGACCCTCCAACAGGGTAGGCTTGTTTCTTTCTACTTTTCTTTCTTTCTTTTTTCTTTTTTTGAGACAGAGTCTCACTCACTCTGTTGCCCTGGCTAGAGTGCGTGGCATCACAGCTCACAGCAACCTCAAACTCTTGGGCTCAAGAGATCCCCTTGCCTCAGCTTCCCTAATAGCTGGGACTACAAGTGCCCACCATGATGCCTAGCTATTTTTAGAGATGGGGGACTTACTGTTGCTCAGGCTATCTACCCACCTCGGCCTCCCAGAGTGCTAGGAATACAGGTGTGAGCCACCATGCCCGGCCAACAGGCATGTTTCTGTCTTAGGGCCTTTGCACCAGCTGTTCCTCTACTGGGAATGCTCTTCCCCCAGATGTTTTCCCCCTTGGTTTGCTTTCAAATCAAATTTCACCCTCTCAGTGAAGTCGCCCTGACCATCTCTGTGAAAATCCCTCTTCCTGCCCCTGCCTTTTCTGAGCACTTATCTCTCTTTAACCTACGTATTTATCATGGTCATTGTCTAACCACCTGGTTAGGACATCAGCTCCATAGGGCAGAGATCCCTGTCTTGTTCACGGCTATCTTCCCAGTACTGAAAATAAGGCCCAGAACATGTTAGACACTCAATAAATAATGATTAAATAAATAAAAGGAAGAAGGGAAAGAGAAAGGAGGAAAGGAAGGAAAGAGGGAAGAATCTGGCAAGTCTGTGAGCTCCTAAGGCTTGTCAGCTGCTCCACCTGAGAGGATGGAGGGTTAACACTTCCCATCCTTCCGGATAAGACAATGCCAGGCTGGGAAACTGAGGTCCAATCTCCTTGAACCACAAGGAGCCAGGCTTCAAATTGATTCTGAGAACCGGGATCAGAAGAAAAAGCCCCAGCACCACCTGCTGGTGAGTGGTGTCATGATTGTTGCATCCACTTTGCTGACTTGAGGATGGTGATGCCCCTGGCCAGGCCGGCAGGAGATGAGGTGGCCCAGGGGCATCCTGGCATAAGTTCAGGATCCACAGAGGCACAGCTGTAAGCCTCTTTATTCCTGAAGCTCCATGGGCATCCTACCCAGTCAGTGCTATGCAGGAGGGTGGGACTATGCCACTAGGGACATGCCGTGTATCACTATGTACCCGCATACCTGCCCTCCCTCCACAGCCAGCCAGGGCTCCCACCTCTCCAGGAGGGAGAGCTGCCCATGCTCCATCAGGGCTGCATCCACCCAACATGGGGCCTCTGCGGGGCAAAGGAGTCAGGACCCGCCTCAACTCCCCACCGAGGCCTGGGCCATGACTGGTTCCACCAACCAAGACTACAAGGCCTAGAGTTCCTGACTACAGTTGTCCATATCCCTAGAGGTACATCCTCCGGCCATGCAGGGGTCTCACTATCCAGACGTCATCCACAATCTTCCCATCCTGTGAAGGACAAAAATAGGGAAGGTGGTGAGAACAGAAAGCCTGAACTCTGGAGCCAGATGGCCTGCTAAAATCCTGTCTCTGCCTTTGATGGGCTGTCCAACCTTGGGCAAGTTGCTAGACTTTTCTGAGCCTCAGTTTTCCTCATCTGAAAAGTGAGGATGATAATAATAGTACCTACATCATAGCTGTTTTGGGAAATAAATGAGATGATGTTTGTAAAGAGCTTAAAACAGAGCCCAAAATACAGAAAGGCCTGCAGAGGTATAGGTTATTAGAGCACAAACCATGCAGTCAGACAAATTTTGGTTTACGTCCAGAGCCTCCGTTCTCCGTGTGGTCTTAAGCACACAATAGGATGCTGAGCTTAACTTTCATGTTCTACGCAATGGAGAGAGTAATAGAACAGCCTGCACATGGGAATCACGAAGACTGCATGAGATACCGCAAAGATGCTGCTGCCAACTGGTAAGTGGTGGTTATCAGATCCCAGCTCAGCCATCCACCAGCTGTGTGGCCCTAGGAAAATCACTTCCCCTCTCTGAAAAATGGAAGGAAAATCCTTCCCCATAGGACTTATGTGATTGGTAAAGTGTTATTAGATACAGAGCATCCAGCCCAGGGCCTGGTACCCAGTTCAATAAGTCATAATTGTTATCATTATTTTAAAACTACAATGGCAACAGGGTGCAGTGGTTCATTCCTGTAATCCTAACACTCTGGGGAGGCCAAGGTGGGTGGATCACTTGAGTTCAGTAGTTCAAGAGCAGCCTGAGCAAGAGCAAGACCCCATCTACAAAAAAAAAAAAAAAAAAAAACTAGCCAGGGGGCGGCGCCCATGGCTCAAAGGAGTAGGGCACTGGCCCCATATACCGGAGGTGGCAGGTTCAAACCCAGCCCTGGCCAAAAACTACAAAAAAAAAAAAAAACTAGCCAGGAGTAGTGTTGGGCACCTGTAGTCCCAGTGATTCACAGGCTGAAGCAGGAGGATCACTCGAGCCCAGGAGTTTGAGTTTGCTGTGAGCTATGATGATACCATAGCACTCTGCCCCAGGGTGACAGAATGAGGCTCTGTCTTAAAAAAATAATTAAAAACTACAATGGCGGCTCGGCGCCTGTGGCTCAATTGGCTAAGGTGCCAGCCACGTACACTTAAGGTGGCGGGTTTGAATCCCCAGCCCGGGCCCGCCAAACAACAATGATGGCTGCAACCAAAAAATGGCTAGGCGTTTTGGCAGACACCTGTGGTCCCAGCTACTTGGGAGGCAGCATGGCACTCTACCCAGGGGGATAGCTTGAGGCTCCGTCTCAAAAAAAAAAAAAAACAAAAAAAACTACAATGGCAAAAAGAAAAGTGAGCCATTATTACTTTATTATTTGGGTCCACCTAATCTCAAACCATCCCTATCACACACACACCTCACCTGCCTCTGCCTTCCCTGCCTTACAATGATAAGACCTACAGAATTTACCAAGTCCCAGACCTGTTCTCTCTTTCTCTCTTTTTTTTCCAAAACAAAGTTCATACTATGCCATCCTCGGTAGAGTCACATGGCATCATCCTAGCTCACAGTAATCTCAAACTCTTTTGGCCTGAGCAATCCTCTTGCCTCAGCCTCCCAAGTAGCTAGGAGTATAGGTACCAGCCACAATGCCCAGCTACTTTTTCCATTTTTAGTAGAGATGGGGTTTCACTGTTGCTCAGGCTGGTCTCAAACTCTTGAGCTAAAGAGATCCTCCCCACTTGGGCTTTCAGAGTGCTAGGATTACAGGCATGAGCCACCAGGCCCAACCCAGACCTGTTCTAAACATTTTATATTTAATGTCATTCACCCCACATAATCCTGTGAGGTAGAAATTATTATCATCCCCTTTTCACAGATGGGAAAACTGATGTTCAAAGAAGTTAGATATGTTGCTTGAGGTTATTCAGCTGGCAAGTAGCAGAGGCAGGATTTGAATCCCGGATTTCAAGCTCTAGAGTCCACATTCTTTTTTTTTTTTTTTTTTTTTTTTTTGAGATGGAGCCTCAAGTTATCCCCCTGGGTAGAGTGCCATGGCATCACAGCTCATAGCAACCTCCAACTCCTGGGCTCAAGCGAGTCTCCTGCCTCCGCCTCCCAAGTAGCTGGGACCACAGGC
>CAUYQV010105691.1:0-19328 GCA_963574575.1 Galagoides demidoff | reverse complement strand
CTGTGGTCCCAGCTACTTGGGAGGCAGAGGCAGGAGACTCGCTTGAGCCCAGGAGTTGGAGGTTGCTATGAGCTGTGATGCCATGGCACTCTACCCAGGGGGATAGCTTGAGGCTCCATCTCAAAAAAAAAAAAAAGAAATAATTAAGTTCAAATATGTATCACTATCACCTGTTGTCGCTATCACTCTTGAGAAAAGTGCAAATCACACTGAAGTGGTCAATTTTATTAATAGATAGAACTCTCTGGGAGGCTGAGGCAGGTATATCGCCCAGGCTCAAGAATTCAAGATCAGCCTGAGCAAGAGCAAGACCTTGTCTCTAAAAATAGCTGGTTGTTGTGGTGGGCACCTATAGTCCCAGCTACTTGGAAGGTTGAGGCAAGGGGATCAGTTGAGCCCAAGAGTTTGAGGTTGCTATGAGCTATAATGCCATGGTACTCTATTGAGGGCAACAAAGTGAGACTCTGTCTGAAAAAGGATAAAATATAGGCTCAGCACCCGTAGCACAGTAGTTACGGCGCCAGCCACAAACACTGAGGCTGTTGGGTTCAACCCCCCGCAGGCCAACTGAACAACTGCCACAAAAAAATAGCTGGCATTGTGGCAGGTGCTTGTATTCCCAGATACTTGGGAGGCTGAGGCAAGAGAATCACTTGAGCCCAAGAGTTTGAGCCACAGCACTCTACTGAGGGTGACATAGTGAGACCCTGTCTCAAAAAAAAAAAAAAAAAACTTCACAAAAACCTCAAGAAAGCCATATCCAATAATAACAAGAAAACTTTACTTCAGTAATCTAGCTACTGGCAAAATTTCAAGTACATATTTTGAAGTATCTAATGTTAGATATATCACAAATGTTAATTCATAAAACACAGCCTATGCCTATTATATTTATTTATTTACTTTTTACAGCCCAGTAAGCTAAGAATATTAAATTTATGCTGACATTTCATTGCACTAATTTCCAGTTGACTTTAGTTTAAAAGTAAATCCAGGAAAATTACTTCTACATTATATTCACTACTAATGTACTACTATATTCCCAGAGGATTTATTTTTTAATTAAAGTCATTAAGAAAGTAGAATTTAGATTATACAAGGTCTGACAATTAAGTCCATGAACTGGCCATCATCTGGTTATGTCAGCAGCACTGTACAAACAGCTCTGTAAGGTTTCATCATCTTGGTGTATCAGTGTTTCACAGATGTGTTTGTGTCAATGTGTGGTGGTGCTTGCTGAGTGGAGTTCATTGTTATTGCATGTTTCTGTGTGTCTTGCAAGAATGTCAGAGCTTGAATTAGAGCAACACACAGCATTACATTTCTTGTTAAACTTAGCAAGAGTGGAAGTGAAATCAGGAAAATGTTAGTATAAATTTATGGAGATAAGGGCGTGTAGAAAATGGCAGCGTATAAGTGAATTAAACGTTTTTCTGAGGGGAGAGAAAGCATCACTGCTGAAGATAGGTCAGGGAAGTTAGTAACCAGCAGAACTGATAAAAACATTGAAAAAATTCATCAAATTGGGTATCAAAATCATTGGCTAACTGTGAGAAGCATAGAGACAAGTAAACATTAATAGAGAAACAGCAAAATGTTTACTGAAGATCTTGGCCAACTCATAGCTCCTACACCATGATGATGTACCAGCTCACCTCAGAGTTTTTAGCCAGCAAAGAAGTAACTGCATTCACCGGATCTGGGTCCCAATGACCCAAAGAAAAGGAAATATTGAAAAGAAGACATGATATTTAGGACATTGAGGGTAATATGACAACAGCTCTGACAGCCATTTCAGAAAGAGTTCCAAAATTACTCTGAAGGGTAGACTAGGTGCTGGCATTGGTGGATAGGTTTCTAAGGGGAGTACTTTGAAGGTGACTATAGTTATATTCAGCAATGCGGTATGTAGCACTTTTTCTAGGATGAGTTTGTCAATTGATTGTCAGACCTTATAAAATCTACTTTACACTGAACTGTATCTAGTATTAATGTGTATCCATTGTAGAAGCATTTCTAACCATTGTTGCTTAAAAATAAAACATAAATATGATATGATTCTAGTTTCTCCAAATTTAAGTCCATTAAATTCTTTTTGCAGTTTTTGGCCTGGGCTGGGTTTGAACTTGCCACCTCCAGCATATGGGGCCGGCACCCTACTCATTTGAGCCACAGGCACTGCTCTAAGTCCATTAAATTAAATAAAGATATTTATTAATGATAGATTTTATTGACAAATTCTTTATGAAGAAAACAGGCTTATTCACATCTATCTTGTATTTATTTTCTTCTATCATGTTGATAACATAACTTTGCATCAAAACATGACTTTGTCACTTTTAAAAGCATTTTTAAAAAACATTTTCATATTGGCTCAGTGACTAGGGCACCAGCAACATACACCAGAGCTGGTGGGTTCGAACCCAGCCCAGGCCTGCCAAACAACAATGACAATTACAACCAAAAAAACAGCTAGGTGTTGTGGTAGACGCCTATAGTCCCAGCTACTTAGGAGGCTGAGGCAAGAGAATTGCTTAAGCCCAAGAGTTTGAGGTTTCTGTGAGCTGTGACACCATAGCCCTCTACTGAGGGCAACATAGTAAGACTCTGTCTCAGGGGGAAAAAAAAGAAAAACAAACATTTCCATATGAAGCTATAATATTTTCCAAAAATTCAGAACCTCAAAGTCACTGTTATTTTAAAGATAAACATACTTATTTTGCCATCTATAAAGGGATATATGCCTGAGGCAAAAAATTTAGAGGACTATAATATATTAGCTTTCTTTTTTGTTTTGTGACAAAGTCTCACTATGTCATCCTCAGTAGAGTGTCATGATGTCACAGCTCACAGCAACCTTGAACTCTTGGGTTTAAGCAATTCTCTTGCCTGAGCCTCCCAAGTAGCTGGGACTATAGGTGCCCACTACAATGCCTGGCTATTTTTTTGTTGCAGTTGTCACTGTTGTTTAGCTGGCCTGGGCTGGGTTTGAACCCACCAGCCTTGATATATATAGCCAGCACTGTAAACACTGTGCTATGGGCATAGAGACTACATTAGCTTTCTATGATGGATAATCAACATGTAGTTTTTACAACCAGCTAAGTTTGCACTAACATGCTCCAGGGCTACTTAAATTATTCAGCTAGTTATATGATTTGGGTATATTCACTGACTTAAAAGATTAAAACATCTTTATAATATCATCTATTATTAATAGAATGGATGCACTACAAATCAAGTAATTTTCTAAAATTACCTACATATGATAAAAACCTCACAACTCTGCTGTTACAAGGTATTAATTATATTAACCAGAATTAAAAAGTTTTCTAAGACATTACAATTTGCTCTAAAGACAAGTAAGTTAAATGTAAATAGCAGTTGGATTTTTCTGTTTCTTATCAATGCACACAGGTAAGTGACAGTTGATTTCTTAAGTAAGCCAATGCATGTGTAGTCGAGCTAATAATTTAGCAGCAAGAAATGGACTTGCAAAAAGAATTAAAAAAAAAAAAAAGAAATGCACTTGCAAATCTTTCTAATTTACTTACTCCTTAATCTGGTTATACATACTTGACCACCACTTCTGATTTCTAATTCAGTTTGAGCCTACATGTTTCTTTCCAGCTGCTTGGGAAAGTGTTCCAAGTTTATTCTATATGTAAATGCCTGTTACATTTGATGTTGTTTCTAAAAAAGCAAAGTTTAAAGCTCAACAAACTCTCCTATTACAAATGCTGCCTACATTTCTGTCAAGTCCATTTATGCTGGAATAGAGTATATGCAGTAGAATAAATGCTGAAATAATGTATTTTTTATACTATTTTAAAGAAGAACATAGTAAAAAAATGGCATTCCTATTTTAAAATGCATAGTTTAGATCATTTATTTTCTACATATTGGAGTAGAGGATTAGATGTCCATCTATAAAAGATGCTATAAATACCTTCATAAAAGAAGGTGGAGAGGGCAGCACCTGTGGCTCAAAAGGGTAGAGCACCGGCCCATATGCAGGAGGTGGCGGGTTCAAACCCAGCCCCGGCCAAAAACTGAAAAAAAAAAAAAAGGTGGAGAAAAGAAGATATAACCTTATAAAATCTAAAGATTTCTTTTTTTTAAAGCCTTAAGGCTACATAATTACATGATGGGCCTACGTATGGGGAGCTCAACTACATATTTGCCCTTCTTTCCCCTTCTTCTATTCCGTGTTACAGGAAACCGCAGTGCTTAGCCTCCCTTGCCCTATATATTATACAAATAGGTTTAGCCAATGGAGGTGGCCAGTAGCTGCAGTTTTCCCCTTTACTGCCCTAGTTCCTCCTTTCTCTTTGCCTCCACCTCCAGCTTGACAGATCTGCTCTGGACTATTTCACACCCTTTTTCCTGATGTAACTGTAATCCTAAGGATGATAGCTGGTCTCAGCTTACGATAATCTCCAAGTCACTTTGGTATGCCATTTGGCTTCTACACTCTTCCAACACCCGTGTATCTAATTCTCTGTATAAAATTCCCTCCATTCAACAGATATATAAAGGCTTCTGTTATTTTGGCTGGACCTTTCTTATATATTAAAATCAAACTTGAGTAAGACTCATTAAGAACTATTTCTAAAAATGAATTAAAGGTTAAAATATATACATTATAAATCCTAACAAAGAAGTAAAGGAATTCTTTATTACAATCATCCCTTTGAGCAAACATTAGTGAATGGCTATTATGCTAGAAATAAAGTACTACACATTGAGGATGCAGAGATGAGTAAGATAACTAAAAAAAAATGTTTTCAGGCTGGGTGCAGTGGCTTACACCTATAATCCTAGCACTAAGGGAGGCTGAGGTGGGTGGATTGCCCAAGCTCATGAGTTAGAGATCAGACTGAGCCACAGCAAGACTTCTCTCTAAAAAAAATAGCTGGTATCATGGCAGGCACCTATAGTCCCAGCTACTTGGGAGGCTAAGGCAAGAGAATCGCTTAAGTCTAAGAGTTTGAGGTTGCTGTGAGCTGTGATGCCACAGCACTCTACCCAGGGTGACAAAATGAGACTCTGTCTCAAAAAAAAAAAAAATTTTTTTTAATCTAGTATTTGAGACATTTATCTCATAAGGAGCTAAATTTTTAAATTTAATTTTCAATTTCAGACAACTGAAAAGAAAAAGAACAAAATGTTCTAAGTATTAAATAATAGTATTTTAAAATTACTCTGTAGTATATGATTTAATAAAAGGAACAAATTACTCTAACACTAATAATTTATTCTCTGATTCTCCAAAAATAAATAAAAGAATTTGAACTTTAAGGTACCATATTTCATGTTGCACTAAAATAATGTCTGCTCCTAAAAGAATATAAAATTGCAACTTATAGGGCAGTGCCTATGGCTCAAAGGAATAGGGCGCTGGCCTCATATGCTGGAGGTGGGTTCAAGGCTGGCCCCGGCCACAAACTGCAAAAAAAAAAAAAAAAAATTGGAATTTATATGTTACTAGAAAGACTTTTTTAGTATCAATTACCTACAAAAGTATTTTGAAAATAATATATCAAAAAGAACACTTGAAAAATATGCTATATGTAAAAGAATTTTTTTTTTTTAAATTTCAGGTTAATGTGAAGGTACAAACAACCAGGTATACAAGAAATGTTAATTTACCTCTTCAGATTTCTTCTTTAGCTGTTTTTCAAACTTTTCTTTATTTCCTTCCAATTGATTCAAATGCAAGGCAAGTTCCTCCTTACAAATTTCCAAGGCTGAATCTAGCTGTCTGACCTATGCAGGAAGAAAAAGGGGGTGGGGGAAATCAATTCATATTAATAAATAATTATTGTTATATGACTAATGTTGCCTCACTCCTTCAAACAGTAAACATTCAGTCCTACTTAGGATATAAAATGCCGTTAGTGAAGAGATTTATTGAGAAAATTAATTTTTCACTGCAAACTAAGGAACCAAAGAGGAAACCAGAAGAATATTTTCATATATGTGCTGTGGAAGTGAGCATGGGAATCCAGAAGGATAAACAAGGACTGAAGAAGCAGAGAAGGACCTGCTAGGAAGAAAGAGTATGCTCAGAGGCAAAGCACTGTGAAAGGGAATGGTGAAAAGTTGGCAAGAGCTTAGGATGTTGAGTATGGATGTGCTGGATATAGTTATTTGAGAGTTAAGATTGATAAGATCAAATGTAGACTGGGACCAATTGTCAAGAACATGGAGGCAAAACACCCTAAGACACTTTCTTTAAAAGGTTAATAGTCTTAAGGCTCCTTGGCTAAGAAAAACAGGAAAATCACTACACACTGCTATATTGCTAATGATACTAAGGTGAAAATATTTTGAAATGCTGAAGTTACTAAGAAAATGAAAATTTTTTGTCACCTAGAAAAAAAATCTTACAAAGTGGCTTCTTTGCTTTGAATCAGTGAAAATAATTCAGAAAAATAGCAATTTAACTTGGTTAAAGTGTTCATATAGCTATAAATGATTTATACTATCTTAATACTATAAAGCAATTCAAATTCAGTTTTTCTTTCAAAAAGTTAGTTTAAGGCCCATAATATGTATGGATCCTCCATATCCCATCTCTTTTTTATTATGTATTTTTATGACCATTATAATCCAGCTACAAGAGAGAATTCAGGTTTTAGTACTAAACCTGAATTAGATTCCAGTTTTGGCAGTATGATCCAGCAAAACTTTAACAATCATACCTTTTAACATTTCCTTTTTCTGTTGGGTTAATATGATTGGGTTACAGTGTAGCATTGGAATTGTAGTTGAGTCCTTCACCCAGGAAGTTGCTCCCTACACTGAACCAATTAGGTGGGAGCTTACTGAGCCATCTCCTCCTTTCCCTCTCTGCCTCATCCCTACTTGAATTTAACTGTGCTTTTCTATCATGTGGGCCTATAATTTTTCATCTGCTAGTTTCAAATTAGTATTGAATACATAGGGTGCTTGCTTTTCCATTCTTGAGATACTTTACTAAGGAGAATGTTCTTTAACCCCATTTGGGTAAATATAAAAGATTTGTAATAGAAGATGTAAAGTCGCCATCTTTTTTTAAGGCCAAATAGTATTCCATGATATGTGTGTGTGTGTGTGTGTGTGTGTATAGTTTATTAATCCTTCCATTGATATCCCATCTCTTAATAAGATTCTTGTCTTATTCCTTCTTTTCCTTATGATAATTTTGAGCTTCTCAGGGTTTTTTTTTTTAATGCTAATAACATTCCAATTGAAACTGTGAAGGAAATCCCAGTAAGATAAGGAGAAAAATAGAAAAATGCACTCTTAAAGATACTATTTAACATCATAAAGTTATCCTTGCAATTCTTATTTCTAAAAAGGGATTTTTTTTTTTTTTTGAGACAGTGTCTCATTCTGTTGCCCCAGGCTAAAGTATTGTGGCATCATCAGCCTACCTCACAGCAACCTTAAACTTCGGGGTTCACAGGATCCTGCTGCCTCAGCCTTCCAAATAGGTGGGACTACAGGCACCTGCCACAATGCCTGGCTAATTTTTCTATTTTTAGTAGAAAAGGGGTCGTGCTCTTGCTCAGGCTAGTCTTGAACTCCTGAGCTCAAATAATCCACCCACCTCAGCCTCCCAGAGTGCTAGGATTACAGGTGTGAGCCATTGCAGCTGGCCTGTTAAGTGTTCTTTCTTAAATAAGAGAATGGGCACTGGTGCTTGTATCATCTTCCACACACAAAGAAAATAACAAAATCTATTATTCTGTCAGAATATCACTACCTGATAATTAACAACATAGTTAACTCAAGCAAGGTTCATCACTAGACGTTACGACACTGCTTGTAAGGTTATTAAGAAACAGGACATTCACACAACCTCAAAGAATCACATCAAAGTTAGTTCACTAATTACCAATGAAAAAATCGTGCCCTTAATATAGTGAGATCTGGCAGTCACCACCACAAGCTGTCGTGAAATACATACGAAAATAAGATGTTATGAATCTTTTATCTCCTTAAATTTTGTGCTAGTGGCATCTCATTTGGTTTGCTTTAGCTCCTGGTCTCAGGCATGGCTAGACATTGAGCAAGTCTAACAGGCTTCCAGGTGATGCTGACACTACCAATCCACAGAGTATGCTCTGAGCAGCAATGTTATAAAGACCTTTTTTAAATAATTGGGAAAATTTCAGTATGGACTATGTATTGAATGATGTTATTTAATTAATGTTGACTTTCTCTGGTGTGTAGTAGTGGTATGGACACATAGGAGAAAGTTTCTGTCATATGAAGATCAGTGTTTAACTACTGAAGGTATAAAGTATTATGACAAGTAAGATTTTTTCCAGCTGGTCTGGCAAAAAGGAAGTAGGAGTGAGTTGGTACACACACAAGGATGCATATGGTGTAGAGATGAAGTGAGTATAACTAGAGTATACTCACTAGAGTGTATCTAGTGTATCTAGAGATGAAGTGAGTATTTCTTTCTTTAAAAGAAAGTGAATTTAGGTGAGGGGTACTCAGGTGTTCCCTGAACTATTCTTTCAATTTTTTTGTGACTTTGAAATTTTAAAAAATAGGCTCGACGCCTGTGGCTCAGGTGGCTAAGGCGCCAGCCACATACACCTAAGGTGGCGGGTTCGAATCCAGCCTGGGCCTACCAAAAGAACAATGACGGCTGCAACCAAAAAATAGCCGGGCGTTGTGGCGGGCACCTGTGGTCCCAGCTACTTGGAAGGCTGAGGCAGGAGACTCACTTGAGCCCAGGAGTTGGAGGTTGCTGTGAGCTGTGATGCCACAGCACTCTACCCAGGGGACAGCTTAAGGCTCTGTCTCAAAAAAAAGAAATTTTAAAAAATAAATCTAATTAGAAATTGATAAATCAATTAAAACAAATAATAAAACCCCACTACTCTGTTGAGTTTCTCATTTGAACAGGAATTTGGAAGTTTGCATCTTATACAATTTAACCCCTTACACTCTATATAAACCACCTACAAATACATATGTGCATATATGTAGTATATACATGCAAAACAAAAACACCACTCTACTGAACCAAAGAACTTCATCAGATGCACAATCTGGGGGACACCAACTGGGGTTGTAGGCTATGCAATTCAATAAAAGCATTTAAGCTCTTCTTTTATATTTTCGACATAAGACTTTCTTTGGAGAAAACACAAAAGAATTCAGAACAGAAAATAAAAGAAAAAAAAGAAAATCTCTAAATATTAAAAGCACTTTCTCAATTTTCTACTTAACAGCAGGTAACAATTTGTTTAATTTATTGGTTTCTTAAAATGACATAACCTCTTATCCCAATCAGAATGCCCATTATTAAAAAGTCAGAAAACAATAGATATTGGCACAGATGAAATGAAAGGGAATATTTATTTATTCACTGTTAGTGGGAACGTAAACTAGTACAACCTCTACAGAAATTAGTATGGAGATTTCTCATCCAACTAAAAGTAGACCTATCATTCAATCCAGCAATCCCACTACTGAGTATCAACCTAAAGTTAAAGAAATCATTATATCAAAAAAATACCTGTGGCCAGGTGTGGCAGATTACTCATACCTGTAATCCTAGCACTCTGGGAGGCCAAGGCAGGTGGATTGCCTGAGCTCAGGAGTTCGAGACCAGCCTCAGCAAGAACAGCAAGACCTTGTCTCGAAAAATAGCCTGGCATTGTGGCAGGCACCTGTAGTCCCAGCTACTTGGGAGGCTAGGGCAAGAGAATTGCTTGAGCCTAAGAGTTTGAGGTTGCTGTGAGCTATGACATCAGGGTATTCTACTGAGAGTAACAAAGTGAAATTCTATCTCCAAAAAAAAAACCAAAAAACAAAACAATACCTATAGTTGTATGTTTATAGCAGCACAATTCACAACCACAAAGATAAAGAATCAACCTAAAAGTCCATCAACTGATGAATGGATAAAGAAAATATGCCACATTTTATATATATCATGGAATACTACTCAGCCACAGAACACAATGAACAGTATTGTTTGCACAACATGGATGGAATTGGAGGCCATTATCCATCTAAGCGAAGTAACTCAGAAACAAAAAATCAAATACTGCATGTTCTCACAAGTGGGAGTGAAGCCATGCCTGGTTATACAGAGTGACATATTGGACACTTGGACACTGGAGAATCAGAAGAGGGTAAGGTGGGAGAGGGTGAAGGATGAAAATTATTTATTGGTACAATGAATTATTTTTTCAGGTGATGGGTACTCCTAAAGCCCATATCTCATCACTGTACAACATATCCATGTAACAAAACTCCACTTGTATCTCCTAGATCTATTGAAATAAAAGAAGAATTTATTGTTTTCTTGTTACTTGTACAAACCTTTCATCAGTCTCTCATTAATCATACTTTTATAAGTTATACAACTTTAAGTTGACTCTTATAACTTTCCTACAGAATAAAAAATCTGTATTTCTTTTGCACAGACCAAATTGAGGCACACAGAGAGACATAGACAAAATTCATGAAAGGAAGGAGGTAATGACATTATCAGGAGCAGACTTCAGATTTCTATTTTGCTGCTATGATATTGTATATCTTAGAATTATTTAGTATAGCTCAAGTCATAGGATTTTTGCTTCAATCAATGTTTTTTCCTTATTTTGATTTTTTTCCCCTAAACATTAAACCTATTAAAGGCACTAAAGGAATACAATTCAACATTGTAATTTATTCCTTTTCTAACTTCCTTTCCATCTCATATCTGTCTATTAACATATGACTGCCTACATGTGTTAGATAGTTTAAGGAAAACTAAACATTAAGTGGCTATATGGATTTTATCTAATGGAATTATTTCATGCCTATAACCTTCATATAGCTATGATGTTTCAATGATAATAAACTTCAATCAAGGTTATTCTTACATGAGGAAATGAAGACATGACATAGTATTAAATGTTAAGAGTTTCTGGTGAATACCATAGGAATAATTATGGATAAGTATATAATTACATTTATATGAGTATACACGGTCATAAAATGGATTAAAAACAGAATGCTAGCAAAAAGGTAAATAATAACATACTTTGAAAATATTATTTTTAATATTGTTATTAAATTTTAAGCCTTTTGTAAAGGCAAAAAGTGGAAACCTAATAGATACATATATATGTAAAAACAATTCTTTATATTCAAGCTATATATGACAAAATTAAGGTAACAGTATATTTGGACCAGTATATTAACACTGAAAATGCAAAGGAGAAAACTTTCTTTTATTGTTTGGGGTTCACTGAGGGTACAAACAATTAGGTTATACTGATTGCATTTGTTAGGTAAAGTCCCTCTTATAGTTGTGCTGCCCCCAGGAGGTGTGCCAAAGGAGAAAATATTGAATATGCAGCAATTAGTTATAATTCATTTCATTTAATACTCATACTAATCCTCTTCTATGGTATTGTTACACCTATTTTACAGATGAAAATTTAAAGTTCAGAGAGCTTAAATAATCTGGCCAAGGTTACAGTCAGTTTGCCCTCTGAAGCCAGAATTGAAACCCAATTTAGAAACATTTTAGGTAGAAATTCTGAATTTGCCTCCTAATTCATCTTTTTTTCCTTTTTTTTTTTCTGAGATAGTGTCTTACTTTGTTGCCCTTGGTAGAGTGCCATGGTGTCACAGCTCACAGCAACCTCAAATTCCTGGGCTTAAGCAATTCTCTTGCCTTCCCAAGTAGCTGGGAATACAGGCGCCTGCCACAACGCCTGGCTATTTGTAGAGACAAGGTCTCACTCTGGCTCAGGCTGGTCTTGAACTTGTGGGCTTATGCAATCCACCTGCCTCGGGCTCCCAGAGTGCTAGGATTACAGGCATGAGCTACCTTGCCCAGCCCCTGTAGCACAAATGGTAAAAACAAGCAAAACCAGATCATTTTCAGTATCACTTCCCTCCATTTCCTCTGTTAATTCTTTTACTAGTAATATTAATAAGTAGCAATATGGTTAAAGTTTACAAAAAACCTTTTTTAAGAAAAGAAAAGGGTGACTAAAGGTGACTAAAACCTTTTTTAAGAAAAAAAAAGAGGCTAGATAATATACAAACCAGATTATCAACTATAAAATAATTAAGAACATAAATTCACATTGAAGAAAATATACTGCAGGAAAGTTCATTGAGTAAGGTCACATCTTCAGCTCCTAATTATTTATTTATTTTTTATTTTTGAGACAGAGCCTCAAGCTGTCCACCTGGGTAGAGTGCTATGGAATCACAGCTCACAGCAACCTACAACTCCTGGGCTCAAGCAAGTCTCCTGCCTCAGCCTCCCAAGTAGCTGGGACTACAGGTGCCCGCCACAATGCCCGGCTATTTTTTGGTTGCAGCCATCATTGTTGTTTGGCGGGTCCAGCCTGGATGTGAACCCACCACCTTAGGTGTATGTGGCTGGCGCCTGAGCCACTTGAGCCACAGGCACCGAGCCCCTAATTTTTGTGTAAATAAAATTTTGACAATTTATAAACAAAAATAAAAAAGCCACAAGAATGTCTCCAATAAAGAAAAATAAAGTATTAGCATACTAACCTTGATTGTTTCTTCAGACACTTGGTTCTGTAATGCTTTCAAAGCTTCATCTTTCTTCGTATTTTCCTTTTCCATTTCCTAAAAACATAAAGATGGGTAGGAAAAAATGTAGGTATGAAAAACAATTTAGCATCAGTAATAGCCTGATTAAATTTAAAAGTATGTTACAATAAACAGAAACTCACCGCTTTGCTTTCTGTCAAAAGCCTGTCTAATGATTCAAGATGATGTTGTTTGCATATTATATCTTGTTGCAATATGGACATAGTCTTTTCCTGTTCTTTAAATTGTTGGTCTTTTTTCTCTAGTTGAGCTTCAAGCTAAACATAAAAAGAGAATTAATTTTAAAATGAAATTTGTAAAATTTTGAAATAGTTAAATATAGTACATGTAAAACTACCACTGCAATTGCATAGATTTTTGCATTTTGCTAATTTTCTTTAGCTTCTCTCCTTATGAGGAAAGAAATGAAATTAACATTCTATCTCTTATCCCTTTCCTCCTTCGCCCATACTATGCTGAAATTGGTCTATGTAATTCTTCAGTGTGTTCCATTCTCATACGTGTTTTTTGTATATCCATGATATGTAATGTAGTTTTCTGCCTTGAACACTTACACAGATGATATCAACACTCCTAAGTTTTGGCAACTTGCTTTCTTCACTCAATATTGTTTTAGATATTTATCCATGTTTGTATATATTTAATTGAAAGACAAAATCCCATTGTAAAAATAAACTAAATCTACTTGTCTACTAAGAACAGTTAGTCTGCTTTTTCATTATTACAACAATGCTGTATTAACATCCTTTCTACATATCTCTTTATGTACATCTATAACAGTTTCTCTAGCATAGATGACTCAGTAGCAGACTTACAGGTTGTATGATATGCACTTTCCAATTTCATTAGGTATTTCTCTTCCAAGTGCATCAAAATTTATACCTTCATTAGAAATATAAAAATTTTCTCTCCTCCCAATTTCACCAATAATTGGCATTATCAAGCTTTCGAAAATATTTATGAAGACAAAATACGAAATTACTGAGTATGTATGTGCATATTATAGAGACACACACAAGACAGAAATAATATGTATCTACTGATCTGTATCTATAGCACACATACCTAATACCATATAAGAACATGGTAGCAATAGGGTGAACTAGGAAATATTTAAACCAAGGAACAATCAAATGAAAACAAATAACACATTAAAAATTAGACACCTTTTTTAAAAAATATTTTTGTAAGAGTGGCCTAGGTGTATGATGTTTATTTTTATTATTATTTTCTTTTTATAATTTTTCAGCTTTTTTTTTTTTGCAATTTTTGGCTGGGGCTGAGTTTGAACTCACTACCTCCAGTATATGGGACCAGCACCCTACCCTTTTGAGCCACAGGTGCCGCCCAAAAATTAGACGCCTTTTAAGCAACTTAAGATATTCCAGAAAAAGCAAAATTTGTAACTTAACTTTTCCACTACGCATAGTGGGGGAAAGCAATGATGGTTTATTAAACAAGGAAAAAAAAATTTTTAAAGGTATGAAGGTTAACTCCAACTGAAAGTCATTTAAAAGAACATTAAATAACTTCAAAAATTTCTCCTAAAACATGAATAAAATGAAGGAAATTTTATAACAAGATTAAATGATGTTATAATAGATTCTTTACAGCACTTAGATATTTAAGATTTCTTTTCTTTCTTTTTGAGACAGGGTCTCACTCTATCAACCAGGCTGGAGTACAGTGGTGATCATAGTTCTCTGCACTTTTTTTTTGAGATAAGAGTCTCACTTTGTTGCCCCTAGTAGAGTGTCATGGTAGCTCACAGCAACCTCAAACTCTTGGGCTTAAGCCCAGCCTCCCAAGTAGCTGGGATGACAGGTGCCTGGCTCAATACCTGGCTATTTTTAGAGACGGGGGCGGGGGGGGGGGGTCTCACTCTAACTCAGGCTGGTCTTGAACCTGTGAGCTCAATTTACCTGCCTCGGCCTCCGAAAATGTAGCACCTGGTGTATCTGCAGTCTTGAATGCCTGGGCTTAAGCGATCCTCCCACCTCAGCCTCCCAAGTAGGTAGGACTAAAGACATACACCACTACACTCAGCTAATTTTTTTAAAAAATGTTTTGTAGACCAGGCACAGTGTCTAGAATTTCTGCCACTCTCAGATTAATCCTTAAAGAATTTATCAGGGATAAACTCATTTGAAAAATATTTACTTTCTAAATTCCACTTTTGAGACTCTATTATAAGGTAAAATATAAAAAAATCTTTAAATAAAGTTTACAAAAATTAATCATGATTCCAAAAAACAGGAATAATTCAAATGACAATCATTCTGTAAAATGTAGCTACTAAAAATTATGTTTTACTTTATGTGTGTTTATATATATAAGTGTACTATGTACATGTTAAGTTTGCAAAGATGGTGAGAAAATAACCTGGAAGATATAAATTAAGATTTTAAATAATAATTCTAGATTCTAATTCTCTTTTTTAAGAGACGGGGGTCTTGGTATGTTGAAAGGCTGGAGTGCAGTGGCTATTCACAGGCACGACCCCACTACTCATCAGCATGGGAGTTTTGACCTGCTCCATTTCCAACCAGGGCCGGTCACCCCTCCTTAAGCAATCTGGTGGCCCCTGCTTCTGGAAGGTCACCATATTGGCTAACTTAGTGTGGACACCCAATCGACACAGCACACTACAGCCCAGAACTCCTGGATTCAAGCGGTCCTCCTGTCTCAGTCTCCCAAGTAGCTGGGACTATAGGCGCGTGCCACCGAGTCCAGCTAGATGGTAGGTTTTTAAAGAATTATTTTATATAAGCTTGTTTTCTTTATTGGTATATAGCTCTGAGGTTTAACACATGCATAGATTCATGAAATGTCCACCACAATCAGGATACAGAATAGCTGTTTCTTCACCCTCAAAATTCCATCATGTTTATGCTTCATAGTCTAACCTGCCACTCACCTCAAGCCCTGCAATCACTGGAGGGCTCCACAGCCTATAGCTTTTTTGTTTTGAGAATGTCATAGAAATGTATAGTTACAGTTGTACAGTATGCAACAATGTTTTTTTTGTTTTTTTTTTAGAGACAGAGCCTCAAGCTATCCCTCTGGGTAGAGTGCCATGGCATCACAGCTCATAGCAACCTCCAACTCCTGGGCTCAAGTGAGTCTCCTGCCTCTGCCTGCCAAGTAGCTGGGACCACAGGCGCCCGCCACAATGCCCAGCCATTTTTTGGTTGCAGCCATCATTGTTGTTTGGCGGGCCCAGGCTGGGGATTGGAACCCGCCACGTTAGGTGTATGTGGCTGGCACCTTAGCCGATTGAGCCACAGGCGCCAAGCCAACAATGTTTTAAAAATATCGAACGCTTCACAAATTTGCATGTCATCCTTGCGCAGAGACCATGCTAAACTTCTCTGTATCCTCCTAATTTTAGTGTATGTGCTGCCAAAGCCAGCACCAGTCTGCAACATTTTGGAAGTAGCTTCTTTCCCTTAGCGTATCTTAGAGATTCACCCATTTTTTTTTAATAAATCATAGCTGTGTACATTAATACAGTCATGGGGTACAGTGTGCTGTTTTCATATACAATTTGAAATATTTTCATCAAACTGGTTAACATTGCCTTCATGTCATTTTCTTACTGTTAAGACATTTATATTCTACATTTAAAAAGATTCACATGTACCCTTATAAGATGAACCATAGGCGTGATCCCACTAATCACTCTCCCTCCCTCCATCATCCCCCCTCCCCTCCCCACCCTCTCCTCATATTCTTGGGCTATAATTGTCACCCATGTTTTTGCCTGTTATCAATACTTGGTTGCTTGTTATTAGTGATTAATAGGAGGTATCATAATTTGTTTATTCATTTACCTATTGAAGAACATCGGGCTGTTTCCAGCTTGAGGCAATTATGAATAATGCTACTACTATAAACATTTGTATACAACTTTCTTGTAAATGTAAGTTTTCATTTCTCTAGGATAAATATCTGGGATTATTGGGCCCTATGTTAAGCGTATGTTAAACTTTATAAGAAAATGTCAAATTGTTTTCCAGAGTAGCTGTATCATTTAGTATTCCCATCCACAATGTTTTGAGTATTCCAACTGTTTTGCATCCTGGCCAGCTCTGCTATTGCCAATCTCTTTCTCTCTCTTTGCATTCTAATAGGAATGTAGTTGGTATTTCATTTTGCTTCTAATTTGCATTTCCCCAATGACTACTCTAGTTGAACAAACTTTCTTTCATATGCTTATTTGCCATCTGTATAGCTTTTTTGGTCAAGTATCTGTTCAAATCTTTTGCACATTTAAAAAATTAGGTTGTTTCCTTTTTGATAAATTTTGGAGAGTTCTTTATATATGCTGGGTACAAGTTCTTTGCAGGATATGTGATTTACGAATACCTTCTCCCACTCGGAGCTTCACTTTCCACTCTCTTTAACAGTGTTTTTCACAAGTTTTTTAAGTTGATGAATTCCAATTTCACATTTTTTTCCCCTTTCAGTGTTTTTGGTGTTAGAACTAAGAATTCTCTGCCTAATCTAAGGTCATGAAGATTTTTTCCTACACTTTCTTCTAAAAGTTTTAGAGTTTTTAAAATTTCATATTTAAATTTCAGACCCATTTTAAATTCATTTTTATATAGAGTATACACCGAGGATCCACTTTTCTGTACATGAATGTCAAACTGGTCTTGTGCCACCGGTTGAAAGACCATCCTTTTTCCACTTCGAATTGCCTTTCTACCTTTGGCAAAAATTGATTGAGTACATTTGCTTGGGCTAGACTGGCCTATTCTACTAATACCACTATCTCAACCACTGCAGCTTTGTAAGTATTAATATTAAAATCTGGTAGCATGAGTCCTCCAACTTTGTTTTTGAAACTTGCTTTGGCTGTTCTAGTACCTTTGACTTACTATAAATTTTAAAATCAACTATCTGGCCAGGTGTGGTGCCTCATGCCTATAATCCCAATACTTTGGTAGGCTAAGAGTTTGAGACCAGCCTGGGCAACATAGTAAGATTCAGTTTATACAAAAATATATTTTTAAAAATTAACTGGGCATGGCAGCATGTGCCTGTGGTCCCAAATACTCAGGAAGCTAAGGCAGGAGGACTGCTTGAATGCAGGAATTCTAAGACAACAACATAGTGAAACCCTGCCTAAAATTAAAGAAAATATCTAGGTATATAAAAATTGTTACTGGGATTCTTTTTTTGAAACAGAATCTCACTATGACCCTGGATAGAGTGCTGTGGCATCATAGCTCACAGCAACCTGAAACTTCTAGGATCAAGGGATCCTCTTGCCTCAGCCTCTGGAGTAGCTAAAACTACCACCCCCTGCCATAGTGCCCAGCTAGTTTTTTTATTGGTTGGTCTTAAACCCCTGAGCTCAGACAATCTATCTGCCTTGGCCTCCCAGAATGCTAGGATTACAAGCGTGATCCACGGTGTCTGGCCTATTACAGGGATTCTGAGTGGCAATGCATTAAGTTTATAAATCTATTTAACATGAACTGATATCTTAAATAATATATTGAGGCTTCCAACCACAGAAATGGTTTTTCTCTCCATTTACCTACATCTTTTTCCATTTCTTTCAACAAAATTTTATAGTTCAGGATACAGATTTTCCACATTATTTTATTATATTCGTACCTAACTTTCATATTTTTGGAGCTACTGCAAATAGCACAGCTTTTGAAATTTTGCTTTCCAATTGTTTATCGATGGTATATATAGAAACACATCTGATTTTTGCATGTTGATCCTGTAGTTTGTGCCCTTGCTCATTTGTAAATTTTAGAAGATTTTTATAGATTCTTTGGGATTTTTTTGGTAATCATGTTTTCTACAAAGACAGTTAGATTTATTTCTTTCATTTGAATTTAAATGATTTTTTTTTTTTTGAGACAGAATCTCACTCTATCACCCTGGGTAGAATGCTGTGTTATTATCATCGCTCACAGCAACCTCAAACCCTTAGGCTCAAGTGATTCTCTTGCCTTAGCCTCCTAAGTAGCTGGGACTATAGGCCCAAGCCATAATACCCATCTAATTTTTCCATTTTTAGCAGTGACGGGGGCTCTCTTGTGCAGACTGGTCTCAAACTTCTAGGTTCAAGTAATCTTCCCACCTCAGCCTTCCAGAGTGCAAGGATTATAGGTGTGAGCCACTATGCCTGACCTCTAAATGCTTTTTTCTTTAGAGAAACAGAGCTTCCCTCTGTCACTCAGGCTGGAGCACAGTGGCACAATCACTATTCACTGCAACCTCAATCTACTGGGCTCAAGCAATCCTTCCACCTCAGCCCCTACTGATGAAAAATTCTCTTAAGTTGTCCTTTATCTAAGGATGTCTTTATTTTTCCTTCATTACTAGAATACTTTTGTTAGATATAAAATTATATGCAGATAGTTTTTTCCCCCTTTCAGCACTAAAAAAAAAAATGTACTCTTTTTACCTTCATAATTTTTTATGAAAAATCTACAGTAATTTTAATTTTTGTCCCCCTACTGGAAGAGTCAGTTATCTCTGGGTGCTTTAAAGATCTTTTGGGCTCAGCACCTGTGGCTCAATCGGCTAAGGCGCCAGCCACGTACACCTAAGGTGGTGGGTTCGAATCCCCAGCCTGGGCCCGCCAAACAACAATGATGGCTGCAACCAAAAAATGGCCGGGCGTTGTGGCGGGCGCTTGTGGTCCCAGCTACTTGGGAGGCGGAGGCAGGAGACTCGCTTGAGCCCAGGAGTTGGAG